>JANSTU010009985.1:0-15863 GCA_027564075.1 Bolitophila hybrida
TATTTTATTACAATTTAATAATTTTAAAAAATATTGATTGATCTTCATTTTAGAGAAAATATACTTACCATTAATAAAATATATTTTTGAGGAGGATATTATACCATTTAACGATATACTTCCGGCAATAATTATATAATGGTTTTATATTTTGCATTTGAATTATAGATTCAAAAAATAGGAATACAGTAAATTCTATATTATGACAAGAATAAATATGTGTGTCCAATATTTTATACAAAAGACAAATATAATTGACATTTGTGTTACATTTTAGAGAAAATATACTTAATAATATATACTTTTGCGGAGTATATTATACCATTTAGCATACGAGAGATATACTTATATAATTGATACAAGGATATATTTTGTATTTGCAGTAAATACCAAAAAATATCGGAAATTAGTAAAAAAAAAAATATGTATTTATGACATGTATAAAATAAGTGTGTCCTATAAATTATACCTAACTTTAATTAATTGAAATGTTAGATTTATTGCAATTAAATAATATTATAACATTTTTAAAGGTGTAGATTCGTAATCAACAAATCCCAAACACTTGCCCCTATTTCTACTTCTAATCGTCATGTCCATAAATCAAGAAACAGCTCATTACTATGCATCTGGGGCTCGCGGGGTCAGTTTCGCACAAAAACGATATCATAAAAATGACATTTAACCGTGTGTTAAAACTTAAACACGCTCTGCAGATTTTCGAACTGCGACGCGGCCTAAGGTCAAGCGCCGTTCTTTGACCTGGATTGTATTATATATATGATCTATATATATATATTGTATATGGAAGTTTATGCTTACCCACAATCGTTTGCACGCACACTTGCACATAACACTTTGCATACAACAAAACACGGAAATATTGATTGAATAATAAAAAAAGTCCGTTTTGTGTGGGCGTACGCTGGCCAAAGTACAATACGATATATGTGTGTATTAGGATGGGTCACTTATAAAATGGTTTGTATGGGTTTTTTTGAAAAGCTAAATTTTCCTTACGTGTAGGGACCAAAAGTTGCAAAATAAAAATTATAAAGTAATTAAATAGTTGTAAGAAATTTAATTTTAATTAAAAAAGTATTCTTAGAAATTTAAAAAAATATGGTTTACTTTTATTTTATATTTTTTTAACTTGGTTTTTTATTACTTTTTTAAGAAAATTTTAAAGTTTTAGTACAACAACTTTAAAAAAAAATCGTAATTTTTAAAAAAAATCTTATTTTTTAGTGCAATGCGGAGGCCACAAACGTCGAAAAAGCCAAAATTTTGTATTTTTATTTTGCAACTTTTGTTGGAAAAATCGAATAGTTAAATTTATTATTAAATTAATTATTATTAATTATTAAATTTAATAATTATTAGTAAAATATAATAAGTCATTCTAAATCATCCGAAAATTGTTTATCAGTTAATTTATTATTATTCTTATTCATTAATAAATTTGTCTAGCATTTAATCATCAGTACAAAAAATAATAATAAAAACATTTATCAGTATATCTAATGTGAGATGAAGATAGCAGGTAAATAAATCCAACCCGAAATCTTTCCAAACATCATTACTAATTTCAAATTAACAGTAAATCAGTCGTTATGTTAAACTCTTTGATATTAAATCATTTCATCAACAATCAATTCTCTGCTGATAAATATTTTCTCCTAAAAAAAAAAAAATCATAAAATCTGAAAATTCTTTGTTCGCATTAAATTCACTGTAAATCATGTTCTCCAGGGCAATAGCATAAAATCTACTCGCTTCACAAAAACATTATTGTGAGCGGTCAATTTGAAAGTCGATCAATATCAAGTCCATGCGATGTACTAAGCTCAATAGCACACGACTTTTCACCCATATAGGTAAATGAACCCTATGTATATTTTCTCCGCACGTACATGACGAACACTCGTGACTTTTACATTTTACCGGAAAAATCAAAATACATCTATCAAACAGTCAGAAACGATGACAAAAATAATTATTAATATAAGCATTTTGGATGTACGTAATTTTCAGAAACAGATGTTCTTTATACTATATTTTATACATTTTCCAAGAATTCAAGTGCGTATATTAGATTATCCGGCAATTATTTATAGACACGCACGCGACGCAGTTTATTGAATTTCCATGTGACATATGTGCGCTAAAGAAAATTTTATATTTTTTCACGAATTAGGTCTAAAAATATACAATTAAATTATATATAAATAAAATTCATTTTTTTCCTAGTTACATATTTTTGTGTCAGTCCTCAAAAACCGGCTTACCCACATGTAATCGTGTAGGCGTTGACTTATAAGAAGCCTATTAAAATCCACCAACAGAATAATTAAACCTAAACACAAAACATTCATTAACTAAAGCGAACAAATCGATAGGCACCAAAAATGGAGTACCAACAGTTATAAATTATATTTTCTGAAAATGCATATAAAATACGGACAGTTCACGGCTCCAGAAATTATAAATCAGGGTCTATTAAAATATCTTGCAAAATGTATAAATATAAATAAATCATTTTAACTACTCATCCGTGTAGTTAGTACACGCACTAAGAGAGAGCGCGAACGTTTCTATTTTAGGAAGTGCATTGTTCGTGCTCGAGAAACGCTTCAAATGCGATTTGCTCTTTGTTCGTCATAATAAATAAATGTAAACAAAAGCGCACTCGTCTCATCGTTTCCACCGAGAAGGGCAAATATTTGCAATAATGTCATATTCATAATTGACACGAGATTTTAGTTCTTAATAACTGAATTGTCTGCCTACTAGCCGTACAATAACAACAACAAATATAATTGTAATCATTTACCTTCAGTCGTGCATCGTCTAAACTTTAAATCATCTATTTATATCACGTCTTTTAAGATATACAAATAATATAAATTATCGTTCATTGTCTTCAACTATTATGTAGATATGTTCTTACGTATTTCTTATGACTGTCTTTACAGTGTGTTTATTGAGCTCTCGAACTTGTCTCTCGTAAACTGTATGTTCTCTGTTATATACACACGGAATATGCGATTTATTTTAAATGCACATATAGAAAATGCGGCAGTAATACGAAGGAATAATAAATTTACAATATTCAGGGTTTCGATTGTTCGACTCAGACACGCTTTTGTGTTTGTTTATACATTTGCGGTCTGTACGATGTGTTGTTTTGTTTTAATTTTTTGTGTCTTCCGAACTGTCATAAATAAATACATAAATATGACGTAACGCATCAGAATGCAGTAGACGTTGTCGGCAGCCAAACAGACTCGATAGAATATTATAATTACTCGAGACTGAGTTTTGTTTATGCACTGAATGGATTTTCAACGCTTTTCTGTGTCTATAGAGCAACTCTACTGGCATTGTGCACTCGTGTAATTATCAAAAAACATTTCCCGGTGCAAGAACATAAATGACCTTATGCCATGCACGCACGCTCACATTGAATGCAGCCACGGAGCCATTTAATTCTATGAGAGGAATGGGGTTAGTGCTTCCTCATTGCATGTGCAACAATTATATCATGAGCACAATAACTGAAAGTTCAAAACTATTTTCAAACCACATGTATGTATTTATACTGAATCGGGGAAATGTTCTTGTGCCGTTAAACACCAAGAAAAGCCGGTTATAACGGTGCACCGCAGGTGGCATTTCAAAATGACTCTGTTTAGAAATGCAACAGTTTCCGGCCAAATGCGTATATTTATGAACTTGTTTTTTTGTGCGAAAATGTATATTTATTCAAAGGGAGGACGTAAATGTTGATTTAGATTATGGAAAATGTCATACGAATTCTATTTTAGCAATTGGTATTATCGGAAGTATTATAAATAGCAAGTATATAAATATTAACAACTGTTTATGCTTTTATAATCTGTAAATTCGTGTTTAGGAACCTTTTAGATGATAAGAAGATGTGATTGTTTGAATGAAGATTGTTTTGGGATTGATAAATGTATCAGTAAATGTTTTTTTTTTATCATTTACTTTATTACTCCACTTTTTTACTATTTTCATAAATATAAAAATTACTCAAATTAAAATTATACTAAGTCTAATTTAAAAATAAAAAAAATATTACAAATTTATATAATATTGATTAAAAATACTATTTTACCATTTTCCTAATATATTATTATAATTTTGGTTTTTTCTTGTATCTTTTTTTCAACAAAATATATATAAATTTAAAATTTAAGACTTTTTTTTTCATTCTCATTGGATCCTGTAATCCCATGTGGGACATAGGGCCAATGTGTGAAGCCGCACACTGGATTCATTGACCATTACGGGTTCACACGAGTGGTCAGGTCATGCTAATTGCTGTTTTTGTATTGTGCTACTCCTATTGGAGCTACTGTGCTCTAACACTTACAACACATCCCCGATGGTAAGGAGTCTTAATTTGCCCTGACGCGACTCTAACAACTTTGCAAGGCAAATGCGCATATTTTTGAGATATCTCTATGCACCGAGATCTATCTTGCTATTTTATATTCGAACCTACTGCTTTAAAGTGCTACATTCGAAAGACACTTCGGTCTGCCGGCCGGGATTGAACCGGCGACCTTCCTTAAGCCGACCAACGCGTTAACCCACTCGGCTATTTAAAATTGCTTAAGTATTAATAAATGTTTTACTGATTATTCTTTTTTAGATTAATAATAAAAAAAAACTGCTGTTTCGTTTTTTATTTTGTCTTAAAAAATCCCCACAAGTTTTCTACATAATATAAACAAAATTATTTGTATACATAAGTAAACAAAAACTACAGAAAATGTATAAAAAAAACTGTTTTTTTTTTTCGTTTTTTATTATGTTTTAAAAAAACTCCATATTTATATCGAAATTATTTGCCAAGACAAAACACAAACATAATATCTAAATACTCCAACAAATTCCTCGAATATATACACCTGTTCCGCATAACTTCAATGGGTTCATCGAACTCCCTCTCTGACACCCAAAACACGTTCACTTAAATATTCAAAATTCCATTCGCGCTTTTTAAAAATAAAACAATATAAAAATTAAATTATAATATGTTTTTATATCATAAATTCAAATTACGCGGACACTATCACCGAAACGAAATCTGCATTTCAAAGTGTATCCAATGAGGCCTATAACCTTACCGAAAAATGTGCGGGGTCATTGATCATAGTGTATATAAAAGCGTCCATCAATATGCAGGCTGTGGGTGCCCCGAAAGTGCACTTTTGATTTCCTTGTGGAATGTGCATCTTGCATCGGAGCGCGGCCGCAGTGGATCGTGCATTGTTTTACTATAAGCGGTAGTTAGTATTTTGTTGTTGTGGCGCGTCTCTGCACGCACTTCAGTCCATCTTGATGTTTTGATATTTATGCACATGGGTCTGTTATTATTTATTTTATTGACACATGTTTAGTATGCAGAACATGATCAAGGCAAAACTATCTACTATATTCTACATATATTTGTTTATTAAAATCGCTGTTTATTATAATAATAACTGAACGTAAAATGAAAACAAAAGCGCCAGAGATCGGTGAGTGTATTTGTGTAGGTTCTGTGAGACGTCGGCGACGTGCCGCTTTGTTTGTAAACACGTGCATTGTTCGACAAATATTTATGTATTTTTTTTTGTTAGTTATTCTATAAACATGTGTTTATTGATGTATTTTAAGAGATCGAGAGTGGTTCATTGATCGCGCGATCCGTGGGTGAGTGGGTGTATTGCACTTGATCGATTGTGTTGAGTATGTAATTTCAGGTGAGATTTAATTGAGACAAACCTAATCAAATTATCATTGATCATATAATTTTCGATTTTGTAGAATACAATGTAAATTGTAAAATATGCATTTTAATTAAAATTTAAAAATACAAAAAAAAAACAGTCAATTGATCGCAAAATACACACACATCCCCAAAAGCAACGTTTTCCGCAAAATTGTTCCTTTGTTAAAAAAAAATACAATAAACCTGCTCATTGCTCAATAAGGATTGACAGATGACAGATTAGCAGTCTGATAATGCGCCACAAAACTTGATTTATTCATATTTTTCCATTGTTACTAAGTGCACTAAACGATCATTAACGTTTTTTTTAATTTTATTTAAATAATAAGATATTTTTATTTTTAAACTGTCCAACAAAATGAAATAATAACAACATCAGATGCTCATCTCCACTCGAGTAGACCACACAAATAAACAAACTAAAAAAACAGTCAAGGTCTACATTTTGCAAGAAAAAAAATAATTAAATAAAACGCAGTTCTTGAAAAAGCGTTAACTTTGAATAATTGATTGCGATCGCACGTGTGCGATGAGCTGAATACGATCATTGAATACTGAATGGGGCATCAATACTCTACGCTACCAATACTATGTTTAACTAGTTGAACTAAAGTGATGATAGTGATGTTAGTAGATACTATATAGTCAGGTCTGCGAGCACGATCCGGACACGTCGACGCGACAGTCGTGTAATTATACAATTGCGCAATCTCGGACGCGTGATCCCCGATCAATAATTATGTAATTATAATTGAACATGCATATTGATGTGTGTCAATGACAGTATATTAATTTGAAAACAGAATCTTTTTGACATTTTTAAGAGACCCTGGTGATAATTTTTAAGAATATAGGGTGGTTGTAAATTTGGGATTTGGAGGGCAATCGTGACTTGATTTGACTTTATTAAATTGTTTATATGGATGTTTGTGTGTATGGTCAATTATGTCAAATTGGACGATTTTCTTTATGGTCAATATTACGATTTTGTGGACTGGACAGTAGATCAGTCATCTGTCAAAATGGACGATTTTCACCTACACTAAAATCTTATGCTAGCTTCAAACCATGCAAATACAAACTCTAGCGCAATCACACCCAGAACAATAAACATAATCTATTATATTATACTATTGCTGTCGATCCTCGAATACACTAAAACGCATAGACACGTTCAAGATCACCGTTTAAAATAATTGCCATCACAATCATAATTTACAGAAAACGTTTAACAACATATAAAAAAGCGCCAGCAGCTCACTTCTCTTTGAGCAATCTCACAATTTCCGGATTGATAAAACAATAACAACAAAATGCAGTCCCCATTTAATTAGAATTATGCATTACAATGGTAATAAATCAATTATAGCTTAAGAAATAATAATAAATAGTTTAGTGATCACACACATAGGTGATCGTGAGATGATCGTACAAATTTATATATATTTTTATGATGGCAAAACAATGGTGCATTGAATAAATAATAATAATGAAAAAATACTAAACAAATATTATGATCAATTTTGTCTATATATTCAAATAGACAACGCGATTGCACACCGGAATGGTAATTGATTGCTGCGTGTAATCGGTTAAACGTGGGCTGGAGCATTGACGGAGCAAATTAATCAAATCAAACTCGATTATTATCATTTTTTGTAATAATTGTCTTAAAAACGTGTTTTGTAAATAATGATTCTACCAGGAGAGCAAGTTTGCCCTTACCACATGCGGATCACTACGTTTTAATCATTTACTGATATAAATTAATACTAGAAAATAACAACCACATATTCAATTGCAATATAATAAGTCCAAGCTAGTAAACAAAATTTAAAAAAACCGCATTATCAGTTCATTATCCAGCGATCGCACGTCGCGCCAATACCGAAAACTCAAGCATTGACCTCCAATGTACTTGCGTCCTGAATTCTTAATCACACAAAGGTGATAGAGGTGTATGTTTTACATATTCAATCGTGCAAACAAATCTGTTTGTTAATATTCTAAATGTATTTTTCAAACCAAACAAACAACCTGGTGAAGGTGTTAATTATTGCTTGTTATGCAATGGTTTTGCAGTGAATTGTTTACATTCAAGTATGGGGTAGCATCTTCAATCTTTATCAGATTTCTATAAAGAATGTCTGGAAAAGATTTATAATCAATTTCCACATATCCATCAACCTTGCTTAATTCTTCTTTGGCAAGCGTCACATATTCGTCAGAACCGATTGTGTGCTCTCGTGCATAAATTAAGAATTCCAGTCTTTGTCATGTCTCAAAATTCAAGTAGAATCCACAGTCTTTGCTGTTCTTTCGTCGAGAACAGCAAGTTTCTTGAAATATGCTTAGGTTTTTTGTAGTTTTACTGTTGTCCGCTACGTCGGTAGTGATCGGACTGCCACACGTCAGTTGATCCTAGAAACGCATATTTAAGGAGATAATTCTAATCAACTCATTCTATCATTACAGATCTATTTGTCACAGTTCGGTTACCTGCCACCATCAGCACGTAATCCGTCCAATGGAGGACTGCTCGACAGTAACACATGGTCCAAGGCTATCATGGATTTCCAGGGATTCGCTGGCGTCAATGTAACAGGTAATTTAAATCAAATTCAATTCCGAATTTAAATAAAAATGAAATAATTCCCTAAAGGCGAACTCGACCCGGAGACCATGGAACTGATGTCGCTACCTCGTTGCGGTGTGAAGGACAAAGTAGGCTTTGGCACTGACTCACGAGCCAAACGGTACGCTCTACAAGGTAGTCGCTGGAAGGTAAAGGCTCTTACCTATCGAATCTCGAAATACCCCAAGAAGCTGACACGTTCGGACGTCGACAAGGAGGTTGCCAAGGCATTCAATGTGTGGAGCGAGTACACCGATTTAACGTTCACGGCGAAGCGCACAAATACCGTGCACATTGAGATTCGTTTTGAGGAGGGTGAACACGGAGACGGAGATCCATTCGATGGAGCCGGTGGTACTCTTGCGCACGCCTACTTTCCGGTCTATGGAGGCGATGCACATTTCGATGATGCGGAATACTGGTCTGTTAACAGTGCCCGTGGTACGAACCTATTCCAGGTAGCCGCTCACGAATTTGGACATTCGCTCGGTTTAAGTCATTCGGACGTACGATCAGCACTGATGGCACCGTTCTATCGTGGCTACGATCCTGTTTTCCGACTAGACTCTGACGATGTTCAGGTAAACTATTTCCAGACACAATGACGACGACAGTTATGTAATCATTTAACTCCAATTCGCAGGGTATTCAAGCACTGTACGGCAAGAAGTCAAATCCCGGTGGCTACAATCCAATCTCACGACCAGAAGTGATACCTGCTCGACCAAAAGCCAGCGATGAAATGTGTGCTGATCCTAAAATGGACTGTATCTTCAATTCACACGAGGGTGCAACGTTTGCGTTCAAGGGCAGTCGCTACTATAAGCTAACCGATAATGCTATTGCGGAGGGCTATCCCAAGCTAATCTCAGAGGGTTGGCCAGGACTGCCAGGTATATACAATAACAAAATATTTCTAATTAATAATTTATTAAATTATCACTACTTTTATTCCTGATACAGGCAACATTGATGCTGCATTTACATACAAAAATGGCAAGACCTACTTCTTCCAGGGCTCCAAGTACTGGCGATATTCGGGTCGTCAAATGGATGGTGACTATCCAAAGGACATTAGCGACGGATTCACCGGTATTCCTGATCATTTGGATGCAGCACTTGTGTGGGGAGGCAATGGTAAAATCTACTTTTACAAGGGTACCAAATTCTGGCGTTTCGATCCACTAAAACGTCCGCCAGTTAAGTCAACGTATCCAAAACCATTGTCCAACTGGGAGGGTGTACCGAATAATATTGATGGAGCACTGCAGTACACGAATGGCTATACATATTTCTTTAAGGGCAACAAGTACTATCGATTCAACGATCGGACGTTCTCGGTGAGTTTTTTTTTTTAATTCCACTTTTTACGACAGTTTAAACATTGCCGAATGTTGGAAATGTTTCTATTTCCGACTCCAAAAAATCCCTATAGGATTTGATAAGAAATAACTTCTTTTAGACATAACATGTGTCAAAGTAACGATTGCCAGACAAGTGCAGTAGATTTGTTGTCCTCAGTACTGGATAGGTTGAAGATTCTAGTTTATTTGAAACGTAGTAGACTGTGGTCGTAATAATGTCGATTTTTATTTTTTTTTAAATTAAAACAAAAATGTAAATTTAAACCTGTTTTTTCAATTAACCAGGTCGACGAAGCCAACCCACCGTTCCCACGACCAACCGCCCACTGGTGGTTCGGCTGCAAAAACGTACCCGCCGCATTCGAGGACTCTCTAGGTAATGTTGTCGCCGCCAATACGGCCCATTCAGATTCCGACGGTGGCGTTGTCGGCGATGATATTTTCGATGCAGGTGAGTGGAACCGACCTAGTGGACTTCTGTAGCTCGTTTATACGCAAAATACGGGCAACATACGTGCGTCTATCACAATAAGATTTGACTGACTCTCTATCTCTCACAATCTAAAAAACAAATGAAAGAATTAATATTTATAGTTCTGTGAAGTTGACGATAATTAGTTTATTTCTATATTTTGTATTTTATATATAATTGTGTGTTCTTAATCCGTGTTTTAGAGATAAATGTTTAGATTTAGTGAAATTATGGAAAAAGAAAAAAACTATGTGTTGTGATTTGTTTGTGTGTGATATTAGCGTGTATCACGTGTATATTTGATTAAAGAAATGTCGTTTATAAAAACTTATATATTTCAATCATCCATACAAAAATGTCTGAGTGTATGTGCATAATATCATATTATCATTTTTGTAAATGTGTTCGTCGGAAATTGGAAAAACAACGCATGCTGAAAATTTATGGAAATTGTGCGCAAGCTGGAGAGACATAATAAATGTGGAACGTCTAGACAGCCGCAGGATTGGATGTGCCAGGGTTATCGGTTTGTTTTTTTCTGGAGATGGTCGCTGATCGTCGTTTTCTGTGAAAAGTCCTAACATGTACCTATTAAATGTGGCTAACCCTTAAGATTTTGCTTAATTATCATCCTTATTAACGAATTACTAGATAACGAAATTACAGATTAATCCTGTGTCCTCTCATTGTGTGTACGAGTGAATTGTGCTTATTTAACCGTTACTGTACATTTTTAATCAACAAACACAAAATTATAAACAAAAAACACAAGAAAACGAAAAATTTAAATTAAAAAAAAAAAAAATACAGACGAAACCAAGGTCGGTTTCACTAACCCGAAAACAAATATCGAATATTTTATTTTATTTGGCACCCACTCAGCTTAAACACCGCACCTACACAAACACCTGCACGCTCACCACAGATTTTTTTTTATACGCATCCATATTTCACTAATCGCACCCAAAATAATAATTATTTTATTGCACATAATCTTCTTTATTGAAGAAAACATTTAGCAACGACATTAATTTTCCGATAATCACGTATTTTAAATGCAAACAAACACAACACCCCCACGAAAACTGAATTTTTCTCCTTATATCTATTTTGTAGCAATTTTATTAGTGGTAGATATTATTTTTTTTATTTTGCATAACTGAACGTAGTTAGTGAAATGGCGCATGATACACCCCCACCCTTTTATTTTATATTTATTTTCAATTTCTGCACCCGCACATCTGTAGTTTTTTATGATTGTTATTATTATTTTTATTATTATTTTTGTATTTTTGCAATTTGTAGTTATTTTATTTATTTTGTTTTTATGGTCACACATTTTCTTTTAAAACTTTTAATCTTACCCTTCTTTTAAATAAAATAGTAGATATATATAATTTTAAAATATTACCCACACTATAAGGGTATTGTAACAACAACGACAAAGCATTGACAATACTTTATGAGAGCGGAAACGAACATTTAAAAATACTCCTCTCCTGAGGATCCTATTTCAATCCCACAAACAAACAAAATATCTGTCTCCCCGTATTTTAAATATTTTTCATTTGATATCTAACACCTCCTAAAACCACCCCTCCCACTTCTAACGATTACAGATTTAAACCGATTTTTCTATGTCAAAAAAATTATTGAACTTTATGCAAATAATGTTCAGGCTAAGCTTTTAAGCAACAAGGAAGATAATAATGCAATTTTTTACAAAATTTCTCGAAACTAAAATCAAAATTTGCCCAGATAAATATAGTATAAATTTGTTGGTTTTTTTTGCGGCTTTTAAGTTTGTGTGAAACTTTTTTATTTAAAACTGAACAAATTGGAATGTCGTTATCATTGCATTTTACTACTTCAATTAAACAAATTGTTTATTGGCCAATTAGGCGGTTTCTTCATAAAATGTTGTTACATTTTCTCCGAATGTTTCACATTATTTTGATCAAATGAACAATTTGACCATTTTTAAACCATTTTAATAATTGTCAACCGCATTTGTTACGCCCCTAGCATCAAAAAAGTACCCTGTTTTTTAAATTGAAACTCAATAATAAAAGAACTACACAACTTATGCACAAATGCTCTACCCACTAGCACCCCTATATAATACCCCCTACATAAATTTACACGTAGTGTTATCTGCACCCGCACATAAATTATACTCTGGCAATAATTAGATGGTAGTGTGGTCACTGGTGTTAAAAAAACCTTATGATTTCTTATATTAAATATTATTTTGTTCCCGTCCCCATCAACCAAACACAGCCTGATTCGACGATAGCGGAAAATTATTACAAATCAATTCGATAAAGAAAATATAGTGTAAGAAATAAGTAAAATGGTGTTCCAAAAACCGCTCAAGCTGTCGTCGAGAAGAGTCCAGTCCAGCCCCAAACCTCTCGTTCTCATGTAGGTTTCGCTATTTTACGTTCAGTTTTTTTTTTTTTTTTTAATTCACCAGTTATTGTTTGTTTCAATTATACTTTGCTGCACAATAGTCAATGTGGCAACACGTTTCTTATATAAATGTCACTTTTTGTAGTATTGTCTATCATATCAAAATGCGCGCAATTAATCCATTGAAATTAATATCTATAATCTATTTATTATTATTTGAATTTTAATAGCTGGCACAGACGAACGGCCTGCACATGATGAAAACCAAGACTCAGCCGCACCATCAAGCCATCGGCCTCTCTTCCTGCACGTTCTGTTGGTCTCGACCATCATAACGATACTGAAATCTGCCCTGTGCTAAGCCCACAGTTCCAAACAGACAAAACCGAATATTTTTTTTTACCAAAAACCACGCCCACTCATTCTCACCCACTCCATATATTCACAAAAAACTCTCACACACACACACACACACACGAACGATGAAATCAACTGCCGTTGACATATATATTATATAAAACACACAATTCCATAAAAAACACACTATATTTAACAGATAAAATGAACAATATTCGCCAAAAAAAACGTTATTCAAATGTTCAGTGCCTTCGTGTAAAATTAAACGCAAAAGACAGCCTTAGAAATATTTTATCTATGTAACGATCAAATTCCTAACCGTAGGACCGTCAAAAATACCGAGCCAGCAGCAATATATATAAACTAATTAACAACAAAAATGATATTTAGTCCGTAGGAAATTTGTATTATATTTTGTAATTTAATTTAATAAGCGTGAGACACGACATTCTCAAACTCACCAAACTCACATGATAACCTAACCTAAAAACTGTTAGTTGCTTCGCACGATCATATGTATGTTTAGTGATCGATCAAAACGATCACTTATTTTAAGAACAGAAAAACGATTAAAGTTTGGCGAATGCGCACATTAGGCAATGCGGTGCTATCTCAAAAGTGAACATTAATTAATTAAATTCATTTTTCTGTTATACGAAAAGATACAAATGCCGTAGTTTGTAGTTTTGGGCGCGTTTTTGTGAGTACGTGTAAGTGGTGCCCGTTCGAGAATGTGATATAAATGGATTTTCTATATATATATATATATGTACTGAGTCATAAACGAGCAATATACATGCCTATAAAAATACAGTAAATATATTTCGATTTATACATTTTAAAGTATATTTTATTTAAAAGAAAAACAAAAAAAAATATCGCAAAAACAGCAAAAATGTTTAGAAAAAGCTCACGTTGTTTAAAAATAAATCCACAAGATGTCCTTATTAAATATTTGTATACAAAAGAAAACTCGAATCGTTAAACCATTTAAGAAAAATCTAATTAAACAAACCAACAATAAATCCAAACAAAAAACTATTGTAAATATACAAATTATACACAAAAAATATATACAATTTCAGGACGGAATAATATTTACTTCCGTGTCCTGGAGTGTTTTTTTTAATTTTATTATTATTATTATTATTATTATTAAATGTAATGTTATATATATATAAAAAAAGTAAAGTTACTCGTTTTGTAAAATAAAAATTATAAACATTATTTGTTTACAAGTAAGAAGAGTTTTTCTTTTTTATCAGAATGAAAATGAGGAAACAAGGTAAATCAATGGATTCTGAGAGTTTATCATAACAGTTCTGTTGGGCTGCTGGATGGAGTGAAACACTCAGAGATAAGTGGCAGTATTATGAATCTCGCCTTTTCGAAATATCTCGAAATATTCTCGATCTCAAAATTTTTGTAAAAGTCTTGCAGTATTTTCGCTAAGTGTCGTTGCAAGCGTGTAGTTCTAGTTGTTTTCGTCGCATCGGGTCATGCTATAGCTTGTTGAAAAGGTCTTAACGCGCTAACACATATAATAGCATCGGCCAAGATCTGGGCATGAGTCATCAAACCGTTATAAACCATTTGAAGAAGCTTGGATTCACAAAGAAGCTCGATGTATGGGTGCCATACGAATTGACGCAGAAAAACATATTTGACCGTATCGACACATGCGAACCGCTGTTGAATCGCAACAAAATCGACCCATTTCTAAAGCGGATGGTGCTTCTATAATAATGAATGCTAGTCATCGAACAACTTCAACGAAATGTTAGTTTTAAGCCATGATTCACTAATAGCAAATAATGTTGGTATTGGAATTGCTAAAAAATATCACGGATGTTAGGAATTAACCCAATATTTTAACTAAGACTAATATAATTAATATATAATAAACATAAAAAACATATAGATAAATGGATTTTTTTTATTTATTAATTTTAAACAGATTGTAAAAAATGACTTTGTATTTTTTCATGGAAAAATAGATTTACATTTTGATTATAGTCACTTCTCCCTTTATATATTTAATCTAACAACCCAAAACTACAATTCTATTCTCAAACACACATCACCTGTTGTTTACTTGCTGTAAAACCTTATAATGTATACGCTAAACTTTGAATTTCCTTACCATTTAATATTATCTCATCTGAATTATTTTTAATAAATGCGTTTTAAAAAATAATAAAGATCAAATTTGAACATGATAACTAAACAACGCTCTTTTTTAAATAATTTATTCTATAATAATAACCGATAAACATATTTGTATAGATTTTGCATAATATTAAAAAATCTACTTGAAAAATTTTGACTAGTAAAAATGGATTCAGAAACATATAAAATTTTGTAGATAAAATTATATTTATTTTATTTTTAGATAGTTAAAATCTACTTTGAATATTTGTAGATAATGTTTTTTTATACAATTAGGAAAGGAAATATATTTTTTACAATTTCTTAGAGTACTAAAAAACGATATTCATCATTGTTTGATAGTAAAATTAAATTAAATCGTAAAAATCTTTCTATTTAAAACGATTGTGTACAGTTTTATCTATAAAATTTAGTTAATAATCATCGTTTTTAATCATTTTTCTATTATGCATAATACACATTTTCAGGTTTTTGAAATCATGTAATGCTTTTCGGAAAAATCGATTTTGCATGAATTGTCTCTTAAACATGTCGCTGCTCCAGAATGCAAGTACGCTAAGCGCCAAATTTTAAAAATAGAGCTTTTACTTTATTCTAACTGATAATGACGACATCTATTGTAAAATAGCGTTAAATTCTATAGTTTTA
>JANSTU010009996.1:0-15861 GCA_027564075.1 Bolitophila hybrida
TATTCCAAATCAATAACCTTTTTCAGAAATAGGCTATTAATAGCAAGAGGAACCTACTGATTTAAAGTGCTACATTCCCTTTTTTAGAAACTGTCTAATATTAGAGTTGGTCTGTAGTTTATCTGCATTTCATGCTCGTTATTTCGGATTTGAATCCGCGATTTGAACAATAACTTAACAGGATATTAATCCCAATCAATTTTTCACATTCATAATGCATGAGCAGTGTTGACCATCAATCAATACAAGATCAATATGGTTGGCTGTTTTCCCATCAGTCCGTTCCGAGGCAATGCTAATTATTTCATAATGTTTTTATGGGTTTCGTGGTTAACCAAATGACCAGCCTACATATTCAGCTGTGTTTCGTAGGACACATATACCTTTCGTACTCGTATTTAGTCCAGATTCATATATGAATCCTTAAAACTTTACTCTTTACTTTAAGTTATCAGCAGGTACATATGCAATTGTGTATAATGTAAATCCAAACTGAGATTTTAAACACCACATGTTACTCTCTGTTTCATGTAAATAATATTACATGTCTAAAACCGTGTTATTAGATTACATACTTAATGATATGATATAATGATATATACCTATGATTATTATTATAAGTAGATAGAAATTCCCAATTCAACATTGTTTGTGTGGTTAGTTAATTATTTTATAGGATGAGAAAAGTATTTGTATGTTATGTAATAGCACCGATACGTCGAATGATTCATATATGAAATGTTATCAAAACAGTCTCGTCGTATATAATTATGAAAACAAGCCCTTTGAAAACCTCCCCTCAAAGCAGTACAGAATACATGAATGGCTAGGTCATGGTAATATGTTGTTATGTGGTGAGATATACTCTAGAGCTTGAAGCTTATAAATCCATTGAAAATCAGCTAATATTGTATTACTGCATACATCCTGCAAAACTAGTTTATCACTATATCTATGTTCAAGCGAACAATCACAATGAACTATTGGATTTATTCGATTTACTTTTGGCCATGACATTAAATCCGTATAGACTGTTGCTGTTTTTCTCTCGTCATACAAACAGATATAAGTAAAAAGCTCACAGCCATAGCTCAGGCCAACCATATCTAGCATATTTAAAGACCCATTATAAACGTATCGAACCGAATAGATTTTTTCAATTTAATGTATCCCAACATTAATTAAAACTCACTGAGTGAATGCGGTGTATGTGTGAGAACAAAAGTAAACGTTAAGGATGCTCAACCATCAGCTACAGCAGCCAGTGTGGTCACAGAACTGAATGCGCGGGATGCTCGATGTCATTATCTTGTGCGCCATCCGTTTCCCATTAAATGTAAATGAGAACCGACAATGCTGGCGGCGAACCGATGTCGTACAAAAGACTCGGCTTATCGCCGTGTCAGAGTACTTTTTCTGTCGTGCATGTCCTCGAAATGAAATAAAATCGTTCGCTGTACTTCCGATAACGACAAAAATCCTAATTAAATGTCTGTAAAATCGACATCAAAAACGATACTTTCGAATCAATTTATCAATGTCGAACAAACAATGAAGCCTTGTTTATGTTAATTGTGTGTCTTGATGTCCTTTTTCAAATGGATGGTGTCGCGTATTTTAAATTATAGATAACAATGCAAAAACTGAGATTTAGTTAGTATTCTTGTAAAATTATTCACATTTAAGATACGATACATTTAAGCAATTTGAAAACACTTTTAATTAAATGGAAACAATCAATTCCTTTCATTAGACGAAAATTCAATTCCTTACGGATTTCAATATCCCACATCGATTCTACATTTATAATGTATATATTTACAATATAATACTTTATCTGATTGGATTGCGCTCAGAACTTCACTCATTTGCGTAATTGAAATCAGAAGAGCTTTCCTCTGTAATTACTTGTATGTACACAATCTTCCGTAAAAACATACACAGTGAAATTTAAATCGAAATGATATTTTAATCACTAGTTTTTAATGTATAGTAAATCCGGATTTTATCTGCGTGTGGTACAAAAACGTAGCGTTAGAGAAATCGCAGTTGCACGAGTAAAACCATTGTTTTAGTTTTGTATTTTATACTTAAGTCCTTGAGTTTTTCGACCACACTGTGCAGCTCTTCGGAGACTGTTCAAAACATTTCAAATATTTTTATTAAATGAAAATGTGGTTTCTGCATTTCTACGTGTACATTATTTTTTGAAGTTTTGAATTGAAATGAAATTAATGTATGTGTAATTAAATAGAAATATACAAATTCTATAAATTTTCAAGAGCGAATGGTGATTACAGCAGTAATTAATTGTAGGCTGCAAATTGGTGGCCCCGACGTGATCACAAGATCATACAAAACATACAAAAAATGATTTGTTACACTTAGACGAGAAAATTTTAACGACAATACAAGCAGATATAATTCTGTCTAAAAACAAGAGTCCATTAAGACGTAATCAAGTCTCACATTAAAAAACAACTGTTAATCATAATCTACAAGTAAGATTAAACCGTCGCTTTCGTGTCCCAAAACCGATTATCGGTGCTGACATTCTTCGACACTTAGCTTCTTGTTGTACAATTTCGACCGCACATTGTCGATCGATTCTCAATCGCAATTTAGAGTTATTCTTGAGAAATTTAAAGATTCCTTTATTTTATAGAGACACTTAAGTTTTGTTTTAGAAGGTATGTAGATTTTCTACATAAAAAAAATACTCATCGCAAAGTGGTCAAAGTGTACACAATATAGCACATTCAGGTGTGATTCAACCAATAGCAAAATAATCATCTGGTCTAAAATGAATTCTGTTTAATTTTTACAAACAGAATTCATTTTAGACTGGTCCAAGAGCAAAATGGACGTAATATATCCTCGCATCTGCAGATACACAAAAGACGCCTGTAAAATTACTCTCACATTTTCGTCAGGACAACAACCATACGACGAACCATTTATTGTTTCATATCAAATATATGCCTATGACGAGTCTGATAAAATAAAGTAAAATAAGAGGAAAGAAAAGAGGAAAGCCAATAATGTGATCCATAAAAAATCCTAAAATTGTAAATATTTCATTATTAAAATTATATTATATAAATTCAATTCATATGGATAATAAATATTTCAAATTAATTTTTACTGCATCTTTATATAAACTATACATATTTTTCATACACCATCACCATCTCAGCAAAATAAGTTTTAATAAGATTGTTATAAACTTGTTACTATACATTGTAAAGCTCTACTATGTAGTCGTAGACATACGTTCTACAATATATGTATGTATATTTATATATAATTAGTAAAAAAAGTTAAAAATAAAAAACACTTTTATACAATAATAATTATCTGTATCTGTAAAAACATACACACGTGCATATATGTGATATACACATTGTTCTATTTCTGACTTCCATGCCTCGAGCTTAATTGCAAAAGCTTACCAGGGCGCAACTCCTGGAAACGCATTTATATACCCGATGCACGCGCTTTGTTTATATAGATTGAACATCTTTTATGATAGACCGCAACTTTTGATAAAGCAACGACAAACTTTCAAAAAGTACTCTCTGATATTTATAAGGGAATGAAGGTAAACGGTAAACGTCTCTTTGATCAAGTGTACGCGAGTATATTCAAAATCGCATGTTTGTGCTTTGTGCGATATCTATGTATATTTATATAAGTATTTAGTATATATGTATAAAATAATGACATCTATTTCTGCAGGCATGTGCATGTATAGTTTGGGTGGTAGGTGGGACCTATAATGTACAATTGAGCTTTACTTACTCGGAGATGATGTTTACCCATATGTACATATGTATAATGTATACTCGCCTATAATATTCCTGTATTATACATATATACAATTGGATAGTTATACGAACTGCGTGCTGTTCTTATTTGCGATATGTACCCCGTATGCATATAAATTGCGTTCGTGGGCGAGTACATGAAATAAATGTCTATAATAGGGGTAGACAAAATACACACAAGCAGATAGAAGGTATACGTTGGCGTCGTTTTGTTACGTTCAACCTGCTACAAATTAGGTTATATGTCATATGGGCAATACACACACATCATAAGAGAATATACGAGTACTGTACTACAAACATTTGTGCTAAAAATTGAATTTTTACTATTTAAAGGTCCATATTTTCAAAGGCACATAACCACAAAACGATGTGTAGTTTAGTTGCAATGACATTGTTTCATTTGAATTTGTATCGAAAAACTGTTGCTGCGGGATGATTGCAATTGTCGGTTTTGTAAACTGATGTCAATGGTACTATAAAACCACTGCCCAAACTATACAAACGAAAAAGATAGAAATGAATAGACATTTGTACAGCAATCAATGTGGAATCACCGAAATATGTACAAACACATATTTGAATTGTATGAATAGAACAATATGCGAAAAAACGACAGACTATATTCAGTATTCACCAATATTTGAACAGACCCATATCTTGATTGATTGCTCTTAGTCTTAGTCTTAGTCGCTTTGTCACTTAATGGAGGTTTGTTTGCTCCATTATTCTCTCAAAATCATCCTTATCGGCAATATGTTACGTACAACGAGATTTTTAACATATTTTTGAGGAATATAAAATAATAAGCTTACAAAATATCCAATAAGAAATTAAAGACTTATAGTTAAATGGTTATTGCGATTTTTTTTAGAAATGAAAAAAACTATATGTTTGGCCATTTAAAAATAATAAATTGAAGGAACCTGAGCTCAAAATTTCGGAAATTTTCGAAATGTTCGACACTCAAAGTCTAACTTTGTATAATGAAGAACATGTATTGGTTTTAAATCCACAAGCGAAGTTAAAAAAGAAGTTTCATACAATCTTTAAAACCCACTTAAAATGGTGATAGGGGGGCGAGCGCCAAAAAATAAACAGGGAGAAAAATAAAACATTTGTTGTTGTTTTTTTTTTCTTTTTTTTAAAAAGCTCCATAAAGTACAAATATATTAATTAGGTAAACAACTAAAACATAGATCGGTAGTATTTCGAAGATGTTTGGGAGCGTAATGATTTTTATGCTATTTCCTCATGTTCCCATGTCTAAACTTTACGCACTCAGATTCGTTAAATAAAGTAATTTGAAAAAATAACCACACAGCGGTTGTATTTGTACATATTTCCATCAATAAACTGCGGCAGTCTTCTGCTCTGGATTTGTGACCATGTACTCTAACTTTATTGTTAATGACAATATTTCATAGTTTGATATATTAAAAAAGTGGGAAAACACTTTTCAGTGTTTCTCTATCATATTTAATTTCGATGATATAGTGTCACCAAAGTAAAAAGTAACGGAAATTAAAATCTGCATTCATCTAACATATATATATATATATATATATGTGTATATAGTATAAAAATGTGTGCTGTAAAATCAATACTCATATGTGCCATGTGCTTTTGAAATTCATTAAAATATACTCTTCCAATGTTTAACTTAGTATAAAAGAGTGACGTCCAATCGGAAATGTAGAACAAGGATATTTGCTATTGAAATAATATAATCAAAGTTTACCTATAACTATGTAGTAATCCAAGCATCATATAATTTTACTACCTCCTACACTTTAATAAAACAAAATTTAATAATCGTAGATACATTTTTCTGTCAAAAAGGGTGTTTGCTAAATATATTAATTCAATTTTTTTTTGAATGACATTTAATAACGAATTTAAATCCTAAATCCTGTTAAATCGCAGTATATTTTTAAATATCTCCATATATTATTTTGTATTGTATGTGACAAGAGTATTTAAATGTTTGCCATTTAATCAAGCAACATTTTGTGATATGTAGTCTTCACCAAATACAATACAGCAGACAAAATACATAAATATATATAAAAACTAGCTTTATGAAAAACTTCGGTTTCTGATATATCTTCCGTAAGTTTATCTCGATCGCCCTAAAGAGCCTGAGATACATTATATTTGTATGGTTTGTATGGCGTGGCTACTAAAAAGAACTAATATTCCAGACTCCTCAATATCTCACAAGTCACGGAAAAAGGATGAATGTATCTACTGAACACTTGCCATCGTTATCTTGACATGTAGCCCTTTTCCAGTCTCACGGTAATCGTTTAGAATAATGTGATAGTAAATATTAATAACGCAAAATTATCTATACGGATAACGATAGCACGAAGGAAATAACCAATACGGATAAGACGAAAGATCAGATGGAATGTGCGATTGCTCCAGATTCGAAGGTAATAATTGTAGAGGTAATGACGGTTTTATTTAATCATAACACTATATTGTTTTATATTTTAAACAACTTGTCCATTTTACACTTTTCAAATTCCAAAATACAAACGTTTTCGATTTTTGAAATATTTTTTATCATAATTTTATACGGGTTTATATAAAGCGTTAGCGTTTATTTTAATAATAAAACTCATAAACATTTTCAGTTCTCAAGTACTCAATTATATATTAGATTCTTCGTATATTCTTCTATATATAAAACAAAAAATCATTCACAGAAAATAAAAGATATATAAAATAACGTCAAAGAATAGTACCAGATAATTATTTTTTTAATAGTTCCTTCGGAACTATGATCTTTATGAATATTTGATAGGACACTTATCCCGCTGTCAGTGTTGACTTCAATTTTTGCGAATCAGCCACCGGTTGCATGCAATTTGTAGAATTTCGAACAATGGACTTTCATCCCGCGGATTTTCGTACAAATTTTGAGCTTTAAATCCCGCGGTCGCTTGCCCCGCAGACTTTTGTAATATTTGTTTGTATTTTACACAGTTTTTGACACCGCAGACACACGGCCCGCGGTGTTATAAGTTTTTTTGTTATATCTGTGTTTTGTTTTATATGTACAATAATCACAAAAGATTATTCCGCGTGGGTAAAGTTCGCCGGGTGAAGTTCCGCGGGATGTAGAACCATTGTATGAAAGTAAATTTTTTTAATAAAAGTTCAATGCATGAAATTTAAAAAAAAAATACGAATGTCCGCGCGATGAGGGACCGCGGTGTGAATGACCGAGTTTTTGTTAGTATTTCCCAAATATAAAAGTCCGTGGAGTTTAATTCTGTTGTTTTGAATTCGTAAAAATAAATGTCTCGTGTGGTAAATTCGTTTGTATCAAATTCAACCGGGTTTATTGCATTCCGTCTTGTATTTGTATTGTTATTATATGTTTCTCATTAACCGTATACAACATTAATTACTTATATATAACTATAATATCATATTATATAGGTATCCATTAAATATATAATTGTAATTTATGATCGTCGGCATGGGCCATTACTCGTTTGATGGATTATACTATTCGTTATATCGACAATAAAGTCAAATAACAAACACAAATCATTTTCCTGATAAAATGATTACATACTTTATACATATAAATTGTTTGTTTTGTATATGTGTGTTTATTGGTATAAATGTATTACCCCCTATACATATGGATGTCAAACTCTGAACTAAAAGCGTCAATACAGAAATAAATAAAATCTAGATATTCATAGTATACAAGCAGAACAAATAATATATTAACAACTCGCGAAAAACAAGTCATAACGATTAATAATCATTTACTCGTATTCCATTTCATGAAACCAATTACCTTTATTTGAAATTGGGGCCTGATGTACATATAAATGCGAGTTGTCTAAATAGCATCCCGTATTGAAATTGTGAGACACTGTATAAAGCATATTATACAAAAACATGTTTAGATGTATGCAGTAATTGTATATAGGTAGCGTTATTTTATAATATATAATCTCATGCTTAATAAACTCGCTGGGTGAAATAGATTAGTGAACGAACAATTAAATTTGATGATTTGCAGTGAATCGTCGTTCTGTACAATTAGACAATGCGATTAATTTGTATGCGTTTAATTGTTTAAACTTAAAGACTGTCCGAAATAAAACGAAGCTTTGAAAGTCTATATTACGAGTATATTTTTTTTATTTTAATAATCCCGTAATCCCGTAATCCCGATTTTGGCCATACTATGTTTCTCAATTTTAATTTGTCCGGTATGAAGTTGGACCTCTAGATTCCTCTAGATTGTTATAATGTCTGTTTTTGTAGTTGCCTTTACTCTTTTACTCGTAATTAGTTGGATTTTTTGAATATTTTTTTTTTTTTTTTTTATTATAATACAAAATTTAAAATTAAATTTTATTTATATTATAAATTGAAAACGAATTAAATAATAAGATCCATGGGGTATATAAATATACATTCACCATGTATGGATAATGGAAAATACACAGAATAATTTCTAAAGTAATTATAATAAGTATATATCCATTGTATCGCAGACGATCAACTGATCAACTGGTAGACATTCCTTCATGAAAACTTCATGACAGAGACCCCGCTGTTACTTATTTGGCAATTCACCTCGAGAACGGAATTAAGTCTATTTTATCAGAATGCAGAAGCACGCACAGCAACTCCACCAAAAACAATATTGACGTAATTCTTTACACTATATTTCAACATCAAACTATTCACGGTTGCTTTTTGAAAACATTGTTATATATGAATGTACCAACTTATTTCGCATGGGTTAATTTTTTTAAATATTGCCTACCAAACTGTTTTTTTTGTCTTGAAAATGCAGAAGCAAACAAACAAATCAGTTTCCAAGTTGTTTGTTTTTGCAATGAGTGGTAAAAAATGAATCAAGTCCGGTAATATTCATTCTGGTCGCTTTAAGAAAATATTTTTTTTTGATTTTTTTTAAAAACATTCAACGTAATGTAAAATTCCGAATCATACGGTGAAACCTTAGTATCAAAAAAGAATGCGTGGGCCATGTTGAGAAAAGAATGGTGTCGCGGATTCATATAATGCAAAAAAAGTAATTAAGGAATCGGTGCAAAATGAGCAGGCAAACTGACTGACAAGATCTTTATTGACATTGATTGATTTTTTTCTTAAAACTGCGTTTATGTAAATGGTCTCCACGATATCTCTTTGAAATTTTCATGGTATATTCGCAACATGCACGGTTATCGATTAAACTAAACGTCTCAGATAAAATCCGAGACGTTTTTTCGTAACAAAATAATCCTGAAATTTGAAAATTTATTTTCAAAAACATGTCATTATTACATTTTTTTTTGTATTGATTATAGTTTATTTCAGCTGGATTTACATTGTGCTGCACGCAGATACCGATATTTCTGCAGAAAAACAAAACGAGGCAGAGTTATATTGACAGCTATTATAAACTATTGTTCGTTGTGAAATAGAATGGTATGATACACATTTATTTATTTTTTTTTTTTTTTTTTTTTCAGAAGTATTACTCGACAATGTTTCTATTTTTATTTCATTCAATAATTGTATTTGTTTAAATACTTTGTTTCTATTTTTTTTTCTTAAGAGCATATGCGTAAAATGTTTGCTAAAAATATCCAAAATTGAAAAATATATGATTTTTTTAGTGCACTGCTCACTTTTCCTAAATTGACCACTTTGAATAATTTATTTAAGCTACATAATTTTATATTACTTTTTATTATATATTTATTTATATTTATTTACTTATTTTTATATATTTACTTTTTTTGCATTTTTTGATTAGTATATCTACTTTTTTTTTAATTATTTTAACACAATGTACAATTTTAATTGATGAATTTATGTGTAAAAGATATAATTAAAAAACAACAGAAAAAATAAAAAAATAATTATATTTTGATAAATTCGTAAGCAAGTTTTTTTCTACAGAAACTCAACTCTTTACCTTTAAAATTTGACCATCATATTTTTTAACCTTCTCACTCTCCCACTATATAAACACAAATACTTTTTTTTTCTTTTGCCCCTATCTTCCTAAAGTATTTTAAATAATAGGTTAAGCTTATTTAAATAACTTTCATTGAATACCATTCATCCTTTTAAATTGGCAGCCTGACATACACCCCGACCACATTCATGCAAACCCAATAAATACATGAGGCACTGAATTAAAAACCTGAGTCTTTTACGCAAAAGACATTTATACAGATGAAACAAATACATATTTTTGGACATTTATGCAAAAGACATTCATACAGAGGACTTTCGCACACATGAAATAAATTTCGTGGACTTTTACGCAAAAGAATTTTGTACATAAGTCTTTCTTGCAGCAAATACAAATACAAATTTAAGTTTACAGTGTATTTTTAGATGTTTGATTTAGTGTGCATTCTGTGTACACAGTGCATTCCAGTTTTGTTATACGTAACTTCTTTTTGATAAAGTATCAAAAATCATTGTAATAAACAAAACCTACCTACCTAGAAACCTACGACAAAAAGCCGTACGTATAACATGCAGTTTTAAGAAATATATTTTTTTTTTTTATTTCAGTTTAGATTTTATGATTTTAAGATATATATGCATCTATATAGTATATATATATACATATATGTATAATGTATATCTTCGTTCGCCACATATCTCATTAAATTTTCGCGAAAAAAAATCGTAACATAAATAGTATTGCCAAGCGCATCCATGTACCAATTTGCAAAGTGCGCATTGCGATAACATTTTGTGCCATTCTCTCGGAAACGGAAATTCAATTAAATTTTATGAAAACAATAAGAAAAGCATATTATAAACTCAAGCACCCGCTGACGACGAAAGCGACGATCGACTGTTCCGATAAAATATAGATACATGTAATATAAAAGACTTTGCAATATGGCCAAGTACTTTATAATATTTATTTCAGAAATATTTCAACGATTAACCGATTTCAAGATATATAGTATGTAAAAGTACATGCTTAAATATATAGCCATTCTAGAAAACCTTATTGAGAGAAACTTACTGTATATATACACTGCGAGATATTTAATTTGGAAAGTTTGAGGACTTAAACGGAACGCGTACAGGGAATATTGAATTAAATTTGTTATCATAAAATTGCATTTCGGCACAGACTCCAATTTATGGTTTTGTATAATGTAAAATAAAGTTTTTGATCAAATAATAGCCAGCATATTATTTGGTTTATTTCGTTTCGAGCTGGTCATATATATAAATATGTACTATTATATTTTTTATATACTACGAGTATATATACATGTGTAAATACTGTATACATTATGTGAATATATATATATATATGTATACTGTACATAGATTATGTATACTGACAATACAGTATATTCTGTGTGGTTCACATTGCGGAAATAATATTTTCATGTTTACTTGGATGTTTGACCGAGGTAATATGTTTTATTTAGTTTTGTTATTTGTATTGTTTGTATAAACTAAAGTTTTCCATATTATAATTCATGTTATACAGATTTGCATATTTGTATATAGACATTTTGAAAACATCGCAGTTTTATATGATACATTATACAAAGAGCAAAATAAAGACATAAATCTCAGTACAAATAAAACATATGAAACATATATTTATTCCTTTGGGTTATTATACAAGAATCTCAAACTATACTAAACTTCTGAATTATTAATATAAAGTAGTTGTCGGAGCCGCTCAGACCGATATCTTCCTTAGGATGTACCAAAAAGCAAAAGCAAGTCTACAAAGGACGTCGAGAACGTCATCAAGAAGATCTCATTCATAATGTAGGTTTTCTTGGAATGCACTACTATTTCACGCAACTTTTCTTTAACCACATTAAAAGAATGCCAAAAATATAAAAAATCCAAAAAAGAATTATTTACAACATTTGAGGAAATCAAATGTGTTTTTAATATTTAATATAAATTATATAAATTGAGAGTAAAGTAAAAATTAAAATTAAATAAATTTACTTTATTGTCATCGATTTTATGTATGTGTAGTTTGTAGAAAAATAAAAAAACGACATCAGTTTTGAAATGTTGTGCAGTAAGAATCGATTGGTGAAATAATTTAAAAAGTCGAATCAAATCGAAGTTCTTAAATGTAAATGTAATCGATATGATTTTTTACAGCTTTTTGGTGTTAATATATATAATTTGTGATATTTTAAACAAATGCATGATAAAAGCGAGTACTAAAACAATACATTTCATCGTTGACAGGTAAATACACCCATAACATAAAAAATATATTTATCAATTTTAAAAATATTCTTAATACATTCGTCCATAACAAAGTATCCAAAAGCTTTATTGTATATGTAAAAAGCCATATAAAATTTAAAATTTTATCAAACGATTCTATTGGACTAAATTGTCGGTATCTAAAAATTGAAATTAAAAACTGTGATATGAAAGGCTTTTATTTCGTACTATACCATTCTCCCAGTGCATTTAATGATTATTATAAAATTGCCCTAAAAAATAGGCACTAAACCTATCCAAAAAGTGTGTTATTTTTAGTGACTTTAATGCAGATCTGAATGTGATCTCGACCTACTATAATATGTTTAAAAGATAATTGAGAATTTTAAGGAGTCTGAAAGGTAGTTGACTATTTATACCATGTTACCCGTTTTAATTAGACAGAATTGGACTTATTTATTCTGTATAGTTGATGTGATTTTTTAATCGATAGCTAGGGAAAAAGAATCCAAAATCCTAGTGAAATTAGTTTTGACGGCACAATTGTTTCAAAATTTGAAAAAATTTAAATAACTAGACAATTGAAAGTGTATTTATCTTATTATTATACAAACCGGTGTGATATTATATCGATTTGTTATAACACAACAAAAACTAAATTGCGAATAAATTGGCGACCTAACGGCCAATTAATGTTATACATATTGTCATGATTAAGTATAACCTACAGTTTGATAAACGTATTGTTTTTAGTTAGAAATTGAGCCCTCTCACAATACCTTATAAGAAAAATACAATATGTTCATAATATTTAGTTTAATTTATAAAATAGTTCATATGTATAATAATAATTGCCTTTTGTTTTAAAGAAAACTATTAATGTTAAACAATTTAAAAAATGATGCATAGATCAAATAAAATTTTTGATTCAAAAATTTAATGGATTAACTTTTAAATAAATATTTTGATTATGCATTTTTTCTATTTTTCTTTTTTGGGTTAAAATCTAGTATTACGTTTTAAATTTCAAGTATTTTGGGTTTTTCAAAAGATTTGTCATCCTCATCTAGAGTTGATGCTAGATTGCCACCTTGTCGGTTTTTCGGTCTTTTTTGTGTCTGAAATGTGTACGTGTTGTTGACATCTGTCAATTAGTCTGTGAAACATTTGTGTTCTGATACCAATTCGCCATAATTTATCAAGTAATATTTTATTAACTGCAGTGTCATATCTATAAATATAATTGTTACTATGTTGTTTTTTTATCTCTTTCCAAATCATTGTAATTACCCTTCCAAAATTGTTGTTGAATTGTGATTCAAGTCTAGTTGTTCCTGTTAAATTTTGAGTACATATTTCTAAGATCGTTGAGCGTTGAGCAAGTCAGTTATTTAAAGACATAGTATTTCTATATGCATCCATGAACCTGTCCACAATGTATACATGTAAATTGTTTATATTCGACTCAACAAACAACAACAAAACAGTGAACATGCATGAAAGGAATAATAGTATATATAATATATAGAGTTTTAATTTAATTTCTTGTTGGTTGGTTGTACGACAATTCATCGAAAAACAATTTGTCGAAAAACAATTCGTCGCATTTTAAACTATTAAACTATTCTAGAAGTAAATCTAAAACATAACCACAGTGGTTGCACTAAAGCACATCAGTGAAACTCAGCAAGCAATATATCAATATCCGGCAAAAATTGCATCGGAATGATAACAACTTTAGTTATTGGAGAACGAAACACACATACTAAACTATATATTTTATCAATAAATAAAATCTTGCATGTTGTATTTCAGCCTGTATCCTGGACTACGAGTAAATTTAAGAAGCTTGGATGACTTTATTAATTGTTAGATTACTTGAGCCGCCACGATAAATGAAAAATGCTGTCCGAAGTCTACAATGTCCTGGCTGAAGTTATTGTATTTGTATTAGGTTCTACCTATTAAAGTCATCATCTACAAACTGGTTTTCAAACAGGGTTTTCGACTATTAATCACATAAATACGGATCGTTACATGAATTAAGAGTGTTTAAATCTGCTGTATTCGTTTTGTCTTAGAAAAAAAGCATTAATTACTTTTTTATAATTACATACAATACACATAAAGCGTATAATCGTATGTATTTCACAGAAGCTTACCGTTTACAGATTGAACAGGTGCAATTTATATTGAAGACAACGAAGCACTTTTAAACATCGAGATTATATGATGATTGATTGATTTATAATTCTCATCTAATAGAAAAAACTTACTCAGCTTTTGTTTTTAATATTATTGTTGGGTTGATTAGATTTTTCATATCACTATATATAATATGAGGGATGTGTTTTGAGATCACAGAACTTCACATTATCATGACCTAACCAGTCGCGTGAACCCGTAACGGTCATTGAATCCCACAAGGGATTGAAGGAACCTATGGGATGATGAGAAACAATACATACTTATAATATAAAACATATCTATTGTATACAATCACCGCTAACTTCTTAAACAACTTGGAAATGTTGTGCATTCTTATTACGTAATATATTGTATTACATAACAGAGTACTCAAGAACGCATCAGTTTCTCACTTGAATATTGTATATCACACAAAAGTTATAGTATATATGTATTCGGCATAGCTGTACCTATGTATTGTTATTCAAATAATAATAAGGAAGTGCTTTTAGCATACCTGCAGAGAATGTAAGACCGGAGAAATAAAGGAAAGCAAAAAATTAAACATAAAATATGAAACTCAAAACGAATCATAATACAAAATTATTTCTATGCAATTACCCATTTCATTATTGTCGTCGGCATTGTGTGAGCTTTTAATAATATATTTTACACACTTCAAGTGCAAGTGGTTATTTACGTTTGTTTGCATTGAGGAAACAAGCTTTTAAAATATAGAGAGACTCCCTGTAAAATACTTTGTGTATTTTATAAGAAATACTTCTATTTGTGTATAACTTGTTGGTGAAAAGGTATTAAAATAAATCAAATCTTACCATTTGCATCTTTTGCTTCGAGCCCGTCGGCTTCTTGTACTAGAACCGTGAGAACGATGATTTTGGCCTTTTCTTCGGCGGCCGAGTGCAGCAATCGATAGTGACGATCTGGGGAAAGTCCGAAAGCTCTTTGAGCTTGTAGGTACATTTCTTCCTTGTAATGAGCAAACTGAAATTAAATTAACTCTGTTAATAAACATATACACATACCAAATATTGTAAGTATTGAAACATACCTGTCCTCCTGGTGGCGGCATACCTACCGTATTTGAAATCGTATACAAAACGTCCACATACAATTGTTCCTTTTGTTCTGGTCGTTCAATTTCATCCTCGATCTGCTGGTCGCGTTCATTTTCTGGTAGAGTTTCGGCACGTGTCTCGGAGACACGAACCGCCGAGAATCGTCGGTTGTCCCGTTTCCAAGAAAGCGCTGTGTAACTCTCGAAGTATGAACCGTCCGTCTCTTGAATTCTATTTGAATTGAAAGAGTGTTACAATGGGTTTCTTTTAACATCAAAATTTATTCATATACGACGTGCATTTTATAATATGACGTCAACGGGAAAACCCCTACCGACCGTTTATTTATAAAGAGTAACTAAGTAAAGATGGAGTCGTTCCAACTATGTTGTACATGCACCTCTCAAATAGTGACTACATACAGTATCTATCATAAGTAAGTTAACACACAATTTTAAAAAAGTTCATATGAACACTTAGGCCTTAACATAAGAACTAATGCTTTATATTTTTAGATTCTTTGTCAATTT
>JANSTU010010007.1:0-15855 GCA_027564075.1 Bolitophila hybrida
GAGCGATTAAATATACGAGTATTCATTTCGACGTTGCGCAAAGGCCAAAGGCGCATATTTTCTTAGACATTTTTTCTTATAGTATGTGTGAGTGTTCGTAGAATAGAACTGCATCATTCGCATCAATAATTTGTTCATATCAATTCCATAGCTGTTGCACAAAGCTAATTCAAGCAGGGTGCCCAATACTAAATGTCTAGGGTAGTATATGTCACTTATAATCTATAACATAATCTCAACATCAAAGTATATGGAAATTCGCAACTATCATCAATAAAAACAAGCAGCACAGAGAGGATATGCTTTCTAGTGCTGAAATCATCGAGATCGTCACATAAATCTTTAACGCCACCAGTAAATGCCACAACAGAGCTGAGTCATATTTATCTTTAACCCTTAATAATTATGCATTTTAATATATATTATATTGAAGGGTTCTTCAGTGGAGCGCGAACAACCGTATCCCAATCAAAAAAACGAGCAGAACTGAACGAGCTCCTTAACGCTGTCGATCTGGTAGTCATTTGCGAAACTTTGCTCAACACGTTAAAGTGTCGTATCAATTTCAGTGAAAAGTAACATTGGAGACGTGCTGGGGAAGAGCTGTCTTTCAAGTGCACAAATCCAACATTACAAAACTTTGAGCAAGGAATAATGGTCTGGGGAGTCTGCATCATATGGAGTTGGAAAAATTGTAATCCTGAAAGGAAAAGTTAATGCTTAAGTTTACCGAAAATTTGTCACCGATTGAGAATATGTGAGGCCTGCTAAAATTAAAGATCGCAGAAAAGGCTCCTGAATACATTCAAGAATTAAAAGCTTATATCGAAGAAACGTGGAATTCTTTTACCGCAGAAGATTGTAGAAGATTCACGCTTTCATTTCCAGACAGACTTGCGAAGATTTCACAGATAAATGGTCGACACTGTGGCTATTAAAAAGGTATGTTAACTTATTTTTGCAACGCTAATTTTCCTCTACATTTTCCTTTTATTTATTTATTTACTTGTAGGATTTAGATTTTCGACTATAAATGGATTAAATATACGAAAAAGTACATTTTGATAAACAAATAAAGTGATTTTAATTTTTTATTAGGTAACGGTCAATTTATCATTCTTTTGAACAATATATTGGTGTTAACTTACTTTTGATAAATACTGTAATTTCATGAACTTGGTTTGCGTTTGGATTAGCGTATGATTCGCAAATATCGTTATTATTTTATATGTATAATTATTATTATACAAGGTGAATTCATTGAAAAAAAACATGATGGTTCGATAGCGAAAACTGCTGATCGCTTCCATTTGACAAACCAGCAAAAACTCAGCAACAGGAAATATATTGTTGGACAACAAAAAAACTCTTAGTACTCTTAGCCTACTAGACTTTCTGAACAGAATGAGTGTACGACAAAGGTCAAAACGGTTGACAAACTCAGACATGTTGGATACCGTTACTGTCAGGAAAAGTGGATAATTGGTACTACAGTGACTAGATGAAATTCGAAATTAATCACAATGCCTAGGAGCGATCAAACGAGAATTTGAGGAGATATGAGATATGAGGACGATGTTTAAAGCATTAACCACAAAAGGCTCAGAAGAACATAAGATTTAGCTAGTGCGACTAAACTTTCTTCCAAAGTAGCAAATGAGAATGGAGTCATTAGCTGAGCTAACCCAAATTTGTAGAAGAATCGATATGAACGATGCAGATAAAAGCAAATTTATCAATTTATCCGCAATTCGCCAACTCGCCGAACCGTTCTACGAACCCGTATCGTCCAACATACCGGCTAAATAGCGTTTACGCTCATGATTCATCCGAACAACTTGTTATCCTAGGCGAAGACTCATTAATAACTCATGTGAGAAAAGAAACAGATGAGCCGTTTGAACAAATTAACTAAACGTTATTATTCTAACGGCTTCCGTTCCTCTACGTAAACTTAAGAATCCCTCTAAAGGTATGGTTTAATAGTGTTTCAGTAAAAGCTGCAATTATCCTTCGCAATCATGCATTCAGAGCTTGGTGCTTTAACCAATCAGATAAGATACATCATATAACATCATATAACAACAAAGCCACGCAGGAAATTCTAAAACCTTTATTGAAGTTTGGTTGTAGTTATTTTGGCCGACATAACTCTGCTTAGAGAATTTGGAAGAAAATCGAAGAGATTGGAGTTTTAAATGAAAAAACATCTTATTCCAATAGGATAACTTCTAACAAATTCAACTCTTATTACAGCGGCATACAGTCGGTTAATCTTCTGCAAGAAATGATTTCAAAATCTGATCCGCTTCAATAGATTTACCGATTCTGAAGTTGAACTTGCTAAACAGAGCGTAAAATCTAAAGCGTCCGGTATTGAAAAAAAAACATCAGTACTTGATTTATTCAATGCAATTATCAGCACAAACTAGTTTCCCTTATCATCGAAGACATCGCTAGTTTGTCCTAATATAGCCAAGTACAAATCGCCTAGTACAATAAATGAGTACAGACCAATTAGTATGCTGCCATGAAATATTAATTAAGATGCAAATCACCGGCTTTCTATATCGTACCCATGGATTACACACCCGTCTCAATCATGTTTTCAGCGGTTTCACAGCACCACTACTGCTTTACCTAAAGTCTGCGATGATACATTCGACTCAATCTTGACTACCATCATGCCACTGTGCCAGTTCTTCTTGATTTCAGCAAATAAGCTCGATCACAAAGGTGTAAACGTAATTGTCTCTGATCGCGCCTCGCTCGCTTCTGGTGTCCCGTAAAGTTCTGTGCTGGGTCCTTTGTTTTCCTTGTATATAAATGACTTAGTATATGTTCTGTCCTACACCACAACCCATCTATTTGCTGATGATGTTCATAAGTCATCTAGTATTACTAGCTTACATATATGTATGTATTGATTAAATTAATTCTGACTTTAATGCGGTGTCGGTATGGGTAGCGATTCAGTGCATATTTTAGACACGCTAGCGTGTCATATGAAGCAATTATTTTTGAACGCACTTCCTATGTATTTTGTATAAAAACAGAGAGTGCGTTCCAAAATAGCTTCTCCATTTGAGTAGCTAGCGTGTGAAAAAACTTGCACAGAATCACTACCCTGGTCTCACCATAATCAGCTTATTATTAATATATCTAAGTCACAGGCTATCATTTTTCACAACAGTCACCTTGATACCTCGCTACTTCCTCTTTTTCATGTGAACCATGTTAACATAAATTATGCCAACAAAGTTAAAAACTTGGGTATTATGCTAAATTCTTCTCTCGCTTGGGATGACCAAATATTTCAGATATGCTGCCGCGTTTATGGAGTCCTTCGCAAGCTTAATGCTGTTTGCTGCTATTTACCTAGAAGCCTTCCTTGTACTCTGATGTTATCTCTTGATCATATCTCTCCACATTTAAACAGTCTCCTTGGTTGATGTTCACTGTCTGTTTATTACAAATACCGATTGGCAATATCCACATTTAAAGTTATTCATCTGAAACAGCCGGAGTATTTGTATAACTTGTTTAATTTTGCTAGATATGAACGAAACCACAATCTGATAATTCCAGCCAATAGACATTGAATTTTAAATACCTCGTTTAATTTTCGTGCTGCTGTTATTTGGAATTCTCTTCCAGTTAACATTAAGCTTTCTAATATTGATCAATATTCGATTTTTTCACTGGATTTTATTTTATTTTTGTTTTTAATTAATTAGCATGTTGACGTGTTCTTTTAATTTGGCAACTTGCAATTTTTGTTTTTCTTCTCTTTTTTATGCGCTATATTGCTTATGTTTTCAATTCAAAACACACACCACACAACAATTTATATAAATCTCTAATCCTTTTTCTTTATACTTTTCCCACTTCATTATTTAAAATGTTTTGCGAATTATTCGCCCTTCAGGCACACTGTTATATTTTTGATAGTTTTAAGTAGTTCAGCTTTGCTTTATATTTATAAAATGAATTTTCTGTATGCTACACATTGTATAAGGCTATATGGCTTTAGTAGCATACGTTATATCTCTTGAATAATTAAATAAATCATAAATGCTTATTTTTCAGCGTACCGAAATAATAAAAAATGGTATTCGCATTTTAAAAATTACACCTTTAAACTGTTATACCTTAGAGGAACACAAAGTGCTCTTTTAGGTGCTCGCTTTTGTGCGATTTGTAGTCGTAGGTGATGGATGTTACCTATACTACGCCATACAGGACATCAGTATATTTAGCATAGTTCGACTGATTCATTTGAAGATTAACATCTTATTATCGAATGACAGACGAAATTTATGTGAACTGGGGGATATAAAGCTCGAGAGATTGCCACGACATTTTCGATGCTTCTTTATGTATGTTTTTTTAATGTACGGTTCTCATCTAATAATACGCCAAAGTAGGTCACATATTTTGACTTGGGTTTTTGTATTGTTTAATTTGATCTTCTTGTTTTTCTATGCGGTAAATATGTTATATAGCATTGGACTCAGGACAGATTCTTGTGGTACTCCGGTTGGGATCGGGTAAACTCTGATGTAGAACCTGGGATAGAAACCGCATCGTACCATACAGAATCAAGCCACTTTTCTACGTCGAGGAATATGAACACCGGTGTCACAAAATATTACTCACATTATATCTACACATTTATTTATCTCAAATTGAATTAGTTGTAATTGATACATAATAATGTATTATTATACATTTGTATATAATATATTTTTAATTTTTCTTAGTTCTTAATTCTTATATAGCCAGCATAATATAATAATATTCTCTATAATTGCGTATCTGTGGGTGTAAATGTTCTGTTTGTTGTTTAATTAACTCTGATTTAATAAACAAAAAAACCGAGACAATAATAAATTGTAAAATATTATATGCAAATGCTCTAAAGACAGTTTTATTAGTGTCATAAATAAGTATACAATTAATAATAATTAGTATATAGAAGTTTTTGTGCTACAAAAAATTTGTATTGTATAAAATATATATATGTGTATATGTGTGTGTGTATATATTTACAAAATGGTAAAACATTCCTCTAGAAAATATGTATACAATTTAGCGTTAATAAATTAATAAATACAGATCACACGCAAACTAAAAACTACGCAAAATTGGTTATCATTTCAATTGAATCGTTTAGAAACTACATTTGTTTATTTTATATATTGAATTTGAATATATGTATATATTTTAAATTTATATTATGTATATTTTTAATATGCTCTATAAAATCCTTCGGCTAATTTTAAAATAAAATGTATGTATAATATAATGAATGGGAAGTGTGTTTCTGTGTGGATGACGAATATAAAATTCGAAAATGTATTTGTGGCACGAATATGAACAAAATGGTGTACGAAGACTTCTACTATACTGCAAAGCATATATTTATAATAAGTGTATGATTTATTTTACTTGTAATTTCAAGTCAAGATCGTATAAAACTCACTTCTAAAATATGATCATGGTATCAAAGTAAAAAGTCGATGAGTTAACGCCCCAGCCAAGCGTCAATACGATCGATTATCAAAAAATATAGTTTTGAATACATCTTGAATTCAGCGTATACTTTTGAAATACGATAATTTAAAAACACTGAACACAGATGATAATAACGTATTTACTTGGCTCCCTTCCCTGATTTAGCCATTGATTTTTTCTTTGACGAAGCTGACTGAGAACCGGCGGCAGCCGATGCTGCCGACTGACCAGAGCTTTTATCACGTATACGATCGAGAAGCACTTCAATTTCAGGAATTGTATAGGTAGTGAGCAGCTTGCAATGTTTGGCCAGCAGTCGCTCGTTGGTTAGGAACTTTAGAGCATGCTGCAGACAATATATGGCACCCTCTTCGGTTTTAACCCATGATACATAGAGATTGGCACGACAGATCTCACATTCGTAATCAACTAGTGGATGCTTTTTAGTGCCTTTCACCGGGACCTTTTCCGATTGTGTTACGCCAGCGGACTACAGGGAAATGACATAATATAAATAAAATGCGTTTTTGAACAAAGAGAAATTATTGAGTTTTACCTTAATGTCGTTGCGTTCGGCAATCTCTCGTTCCAAAACTTCGGAGAGCATTGGCAACACAATGAGCAGAGTCTCGGCATTTGTGCGTGTATCTGAAGCGACTGTGAACAGTACCTCTTCCAACGAGAACATGGCCGGTTCACAGCTATCGTTCATGTCCTGCAAATTATTGTTTTAGCATTAGAAATGAGTCCAAATTTGTGGTTCATATATCAAATTAATTTGTCATAATGTCGAGACAACAACGCCACACGCACAAAAATATGTAATTAAGAAAATATTATCTCGACTTTAACTTTGTCTAAAATATTTAAGGTAAGGCATTTTGTAACAGCCACTTTCTACATTATTTTTGCCTACTAAATCCCAAATCTAAAATTAATAACAAAAAACTCACCTTAAAATCATCCTTGGCCGTATCCAGCCAGGTGCTGGTCGCAAAGTACACACTCTCGGATATCGCGTAGCCAGTGCACACGCTCGACGTGTATGCACGCGGAAACACCACCACAAATTCACCGGGTTGCTGTTCGGTACGTGACAATGAGACTCCACGATCCGTGAGCATCAATGGTGGCACCATGGCTGTATCACAGGGAAGCCATACAGTCTTATTCTGACAGTGTGTCGGCACCAACGATGTGAACGCTTGCCGGAAATTCGCACTCTGCTCATCGGGTACACCGTACCAAATCTTACTTCCACCCTTGTGCAGATACTCAATCCATGGCAGTCCGTGTGGATCACGATACCAACAGCACGCACTAAACAGCATACCTACGTGGAGCGTTGGTACTGTAACTCCGGTCACCTGACCGATAGACCGTAGAATTGATCCATGGTTATTGGTGAGTACCTTCAAGTTCCACGGATGCTTTGCGCATGTAGATCCTTTTGCCTTGGGTCCAGGTGTCGGAAAACCATATCCCCAGCCGGAGGTATCAATCGATCCAGCATTTACGCACACATGACTATCGCGTACGGCTACGTGTCGCCAGAACTCCGATTCAACCTCTTGAGATGTAGGCGGTGTATTCTTAAACCACAGTGCCATCGTATTTCTAGCAATTCGGTAGAATGCATTCAAAGCCATGCTACGACCTTTTTTCATGCACTCCATTGAGCCACCATCGGCGGCATCCTCCTCATCGTCCTCTTCTTCGTCGTCATCCTCTTCAGAGCCCTCTGCACTAGCACTATCGCTTAGCACAGTACGATCAGCGTTCCTGCGTGCCTTTGCCTCCGTCTTGGCCCAATCAGCCTCGACCTCATCAAACAACTTTTGCCGTTCTGCCGGAGTCAACGTATCATACGGTAACAAATACTTACAGTAAATATCATCCAGTTTTGTAACACGATCCTGTGCCAATTTCGGAATGCACATATCCTCTGCAACGCGTGCCCATTTTTTCTTCTCAATAACTTCTTTCAATCCGCCCAGTTCTTGTACAGTATGATATAAACGCGGTAGATCCACCTCCATACCACCAATAACTGGAATCTGTGTTAGCTTTATATTCTCTGTGGCCACATATTTCTTGATTGCACTAAACTCTTTTGCACTGGGTCCCCAACGGTGTAGCATCTTGTGCACATACAAATTAGAAGCAGTAAATCGCATATCATCGGAAATCTTACATTCAGGTCGGAAGCTAGGCGGTGGTATAATACGACATAGACCAAAGCGTGCAGCAATTGGTGTGATGCGATCGAAAAACTCCATAGGATCTTGAAATTCTTTTTCAGTTGGTCGAAATGTGGGTGCTTCGACCATTTGAGCAGGATCGTCGTGTCGTGGAAATGCTGTATTATTACTGGGCTTTATCGTAGGCTCGTTTTGATAGCGTTGCTGTGATTTACTCTTCTGTGAGAATAATGACTGGTTAGAATTGTGACGTGTTAGTGTTGGACCAACAGCTGTAGATGTAGACGCAACGGCACCATCACTGGATTTAAAACGTGGCTGAACTGTTCCGATAGGCACTGACTTACTATTAGCTTCTTTATCCTTGATTAGTGTTTTGATTAACTCTTGAACATTGCTCATTGACTCTGCCGGAATTGGTGCAGTATTTGAGCCCATCTGTGACTTGGTCACCAGTTTCGCATGCATAATGACACGCTGGTTTGGTCCGTCTGGTCCCTCAGTGCCCAGTTTTACTGCAACACCCTGAATTAGCCCATCAGACTTGCCACCCGGTAGATTTGCACCCTGCAGTGGAATGTAAAATGTTTGACCATCCGATTCGGAGTCACCACCACCGGCAGCAGCCGCACCACAACCACCACCTTTGCCTGTATCTTGCTTCTGTTTTGAGCTCATGGCCATCTGCACTGCAATCGAAGCGCTCTTGTTGTGATCTTCTGGACTCAAAGTCAATGAGACCTCCTCCACGGGTTTCTTTGGTGTGCTCACTTCTTTGTTTGTGTCTTTCTTAATCGGACTGCGTTCCGTTTCATCTAGTCTAGAACAGCTTGACTCCAATCGATTTTGTCGTCTAAACGATGGTGTAAGAGCCGGAATGGCTGCTTCTTCCTTGTCAAATGAATAAATGCTGTGTTCATTTTCCGGTGAGAAAGCTCCGAATGAATTTACGACTGTCTGACGTTTTGGTGTTCCCAGCACTTCCGGAGCTTTGGTGTTATACACTGGTGTTCGTTTGTTCTGGTTATATATTGGCTTCTTATCGACATTAGCTTTTTTGGTAGGTGGTGCTTTAGGTGATTCAGCGACTCGCTTGGCTTCGACAACTGGTTCTTCTTTATTTTCACGTACCGCGCTGACCGCAGCTCGACTCGGAGATGAGTTTAGCATATATTTATTTTTCTTCTCGTCCAACAGTTTGTCATAGTAGGTCTGATCTTTGGTCAGATCGAGGAGTTTTCGGTCTTCTTTGAGAACAACAGGTTTTGCCTTAAGCGACGGTCCTTTTGGTACTGATGAGGATGCTCGTTCAGCTTTGACGGGCACCACTGGTTTAGCTGATGGTTTTGAGGCACGACCTACTGTAGCCGCAGATGATGTAGAAGCACAATCATTAAACTCACGTACTGGTGACGGTGTCATTCGGTAGTTGATTGGCTCCAGCGGTACGTTGGAGTCGATCTCATGGTCGAGCAAATCTTTTTCGGCCTGTACACGAGGCGTTACAGCACAGTCTATTAACCAGCGCTGAATTTGCTCATGAGTCATGTTCACTTTTGCTTTACGACGTTCTTTGCTGGACATTTGCTCGTTAAAGAGAAATGCAGTCTCTGTGGGCACAACAGGTCCAAGTGCAGGCTTGTGTATGGATCCACACTTGCCGAGCGTACATTTTGTATCATTCGGACCGGAGCTCTGAGCCAAGGTGACACTGGCAATGCCAAAAATCTTACCAGACTCCTCTTTGCTTGGCATTAGATTAGCAAGAATGGCACTGATGCTTTGTGCGGTCGTTTGCTTCGAAGGCGAGGCTCCTGAAGCAACTGACTGACTGTCAATCTTTAATGGTGATGTGGAAGTCATATTCTGTGGTTCATCAACACGATTCAATTTAATTGGACTCAAATTAACCTGTGGACTTTGCATTAACTGGCTAGTACTTTCACCGGGCGTTTTGAATATACTTATCAAAGAACTTACATTCGGGGCAGCTACTGGTGACTCAACGACCATTTCCGTAGGTGCTTCAACAACTTCTGGACACTTGTTAGTAAGTTCAAAATCCGGAGAGCTAACCGATAACTTTTTAGCTCGTTTTGCCTTCGTCTTGGTTACTATTTTTGCAGCTAGTGGTTCGTCATCAGATTCACTGAAACTTCGTTCCATTTTTGGTGGACTTTTCTTGACTGCCTTCTTTCCACGTCCCATTTTCTTGGGTGTTGTAGCAGTAACTTGCTTAGGCTCGATTTTATCTTTACCAATGTTTGCACGCAGCTCATTTTCCATTTGTTCAGATTTCTTAACGTTCGGCAATTCTGGAAAACTATCCAACGAAAAGTTGTCATCCTCGAACTCGTCGAGATTTAGTTTCTGGCCGATAAGCTCCATATAAATAGCAGCTGCCTCTTTTGTTTTGCGCATCGGTCGAGGTGATCGTGTTTCGGGTTCACTGTGTTCGGCTATTGATTCGTTACTTTTACGCTTTCGCTTATCCTGCTTGGTGGTTGAGCCTTTTTTCTTCTCAGCTGAATCATCTTTAGTCGTCTTTTTGTTGGCTGATATTTTTTTCTTTCCACCTTTTGATTTAGATGTTTCGGAGGTACGACCCGGTGAGCACATTCGTTCCTTTGCAGCACCAGCATTTGGAGCTAGGGTGTTTGGTGTAGGAGTTGAATCTCGCTTAAGAATAGCCAAATCTGACTTAAGTTTAGAAACTTTTGAATGATTTGACTCGGATGATGTTTTTATGGCTTTCGCTAGAGGTTGATCATCGTCTGACGAGAATTCTTCTTCAGCCGCCTTGGAACCCGCCGGTAGCTTATGTGATGCTGATTTATTGCTCGAGGGTTTTATTGATGCAGTTTTATGGCTAGATGTCGGGGGCTTTACTGATGCAGATTTAGTGCTGCAAGACTTTTCTTTTGTTTCATTCTCATCTGGAATTGGACTATTGGCAACGGGAAAACCGGCCGGATAGGAAGAAGTATGTTGACGTGTCATACGAGGAACAGGCTGACGCTGTATTTTACCTTTTGGAACAGTTGATTTGCATTGACGTCCATTCTTTTGTTCTGGCATTGGACTTTTGTTGATTGATGGAGTATCTTCCTTCTCGGACAGAGATGTAGATTTGTTATCGGATTTTATGTCAATATTAACGTTGTCCAGTTCATTTTGACCGATGCTAGTATTTGTTGTGTTTCGGAATGATTTGCGTTTGCTTTGGACTAATTCAGTAGACACGAGATTGTCTTTTGGTGCTTTGTTTACTGGCTCTTCTATATCATGACGCTGTGCTGATCGTGTTTTACGATTTTGTTGTGCACTTTTTGTAAGATTCTGTACCTGAGTCTTGGCCATACGCTGTTCCTGGTATTTTTTCTTTAGAGCTTGCACGGCTTGACGACTTTTGCCAACTGTCACTGTCTCTGCATGCTTGCGAACGGCAAATGGGATAAAATTCATGGGTTCTTCCTTTTTGACCGACGTTGCCGTGACAGATTTGGCAGGTACGTTCGTCGATATCTTGACTGTACAATCTACTGATGCTGACTGAGCTGCTGGTGTGCATTCAATAGCTTGCCTGGATGTTGAGGGTTCATTTGGTTCCGATACCACTGTGGCTGGTGGAGTCTGCTTGTGATGATTAAAATAATCCAAATGGCTAGGCAATACCGATGGAGTATTTCGAAAACACAGAAATGTAATAAAATCTTCAGTAGCCGGTCGCTGATTTGGAAGCAATTCTGGTGGTGGATCGCGATTAGAGTCTCTGACTGGCGTTGCTTGTTGTGACTGTGAATTTGTGTTGAATACAGCCGAGTTCTGTGCAAATTTTCTCTGTGCGTGAACCTTTGTTCTGAAATCAATGTTTTTTTGGTCATTATTGATAAATGTTATCGCAAAGAAAAAAGTAAATACAAGACAAGCTGTAGCTTTATTAATGCATAGAATACATAATTTCAAGACTCACCTTTTTGGTAGTTCCGGTGTAGATTCAACGGCCGGTGGAACATCCTTTCGTTTGCGTTTTCCAGACTTGGAGATCACCATTTTGGCTTTGCTTTGCTTGTTTTCCACACACACACACAACGACAAGATCGTAAAACACCAACTGCACAGACACACACACACACACACACACAAAATGTATTTGCGATGCGCCGCGATGACACTTTACGCAAAAAGAGACCGAGTCCGTGGGTCACAATCACATTTTCACATAGTTTTTCGGGACCCGGGATTAAACAGTTGAGTGATCAACCTACACAGGCGGAGCAGGGATCTAGACGAATGTGTCAAAATGAAAATTTAGCATCGTACGTTGCACAATTTGGATGTTTAGGGCGATTGAGTTGCGAATCGCAGCGTTTGTATTGCGATGAAAAACTTTGATTTGTCCGGCACGGCTTCTCAACGTGTGGGTCTCGTAGTCTCGTTGAATTGCGATTGCAACAAGCTCACTGAACTTATAGCATTCGTGTGGATAGGATGTTTAATTTTTTATTTATTTTTTTTTACAGTTTAACTAATAAAATAGTTTGTTTGTATTTTTTAAATGATGATGATTTATTTTGTTTTCTGGTATTTATAGCGATAATTAATTTGTATTTCTGTCATAGCAATATTTATTTAAATATGTAATACGTTGGTGATTTTTACCTATAGAAATTTCGGTTAGAGATCTTTACACTCTTATTTACCGCAAATAATGATTAAATGTGAGGATTATGATGTTTAAAACTGAATCTACACGAGACATTTTTTATATCATGACATAAGTCCTTGAGTGCAAGTCTATAAAATTCAAGACGAGGTCGACATCGAGACGTCATGGAGTCGATGACGATTCGATTAGAAAAAAAACTGACACTTGGCACCTGTTTAATAATATAATCTCAAATAAAGGTCAATCTCTGGTCGTTTCTGTAATTTTATTTATATTAATGTATTTTAATTATATTTATATAATATTTTAATTTATTGCTATAATTAAACAGATCTCGAAATGGTTTGAAAAACCTAACCACAATATAGGTTGAATATGAATATTAATGTAGACGTGAACATATATAAAAAATAACGATCTTGAGGGCAACTTTAGCGGTGAATTTACATAATCTCTCAGAAGCTTACGAATTGAACGTTAATTAAGTATTTAAGACAAACAGGATCCATTTATTTGTAACATTTGGTAATCTAAAATGTAAATATTAAAAAAGTCTGGGATGCTGTTTACTTACTATTGCTGGCCTTAGCGATTAAATAAATTAATAACATTAAATAAATAAATGTGCTACTATATGTTTGATTATATTTATATTAATCGACAGTCGGCACAATAAACGTCATCGAGTAAATTGAATTGTTTAGTTACGTTTCTAATTGAAAACTTACGTATATCGTCGGTAGTGTATAACTAGCATAAACTAATTAAAAACAAATAAATTACACAGTACCCAAAGTTTATTAGATAGCATTGTAAACTCTGCTCACGCATACAAGCGCAGCATCGCACAATTCTACCAACCTAACCACAAACAAAAAAATACTGCTACATTATTCAAACGTCATTCATATTAGTTTGCATAAATTCTGTTGTTCTCTGTCCAAATATAATTTGTAATACTTAAATTTTGCTAGACAATCATGACCGAAAGCGCAGGGAATTGGTGTCTGATCGAGAGTGATCCCGGTGTTTTTACTGAGCTAATTCGCGATTTTGGTACGTACAGCTAGCTTTTCGAGCGATCGAATCTTTAACATCCAGCACGGAAGTTGGGTTAGATATGCCGGATCGCTGTCCCCGGATATTCCTCATATATTTTTCGGTGTTCTTAAATATTTTTATGATTTTTATTTTCATTTGACAATTCTATAGGCTGCAGTGGTGTTCAGGTCGAAGAGCTGTGGAGTCTAGATGAGGATCAGTTCAAGAATCTAGAGTATGCAAATGACGGGTGTGATTATTTGAATTTGTTTTTATTTTGTACATTTCTGTGTTTAGGCCAGTCCATGGACTGATATTTCTGTTTAAATGGGTGCAGAGTGATGAACCGGCTGGTCCAATTGTTCAAGACAATCGACTGGACAAGATTTTCTTTGCTAAACAAGTAGACTATTTCAGTTTTATTAGAAATTATACAAATATAATGGTATTTCATTGATAAACAGGTAATCAACAATGCATGTGCCACCCAGGCCATCCTGAGTCTTCTGCTAAACTGCAAACATTCAGACCTTGTGCTGGGTAGCACGTTGACAGATTTCAAAGATTTTTGCCAGTCATTCGATGCCTACAACAAAGGACTGACGCTAAGCAATGCCTCGCAGATTCGTACTGTACACAATTCCTTTTCTCGCCAAACCCTCTTCGAGTTGGACTCAAAGACGCCAAACAAGGATGAGGATGTATTTCATTTTGTTGGCTACATTCCTATCGAAGGTCGACTTTATGAACTGGATGGTCTGAAGGAGGGCCCAATTGATTTGGGTCCAGTTGGGCCGGATCAGGAGTGGCTCAAAACAGTTCGGCCAATTATCGAGAAGCGAATGCAAAAGTGAGTGTACATTTTCTGAGATTCTTTACTATAAACCCTAACCTCAAACTGTTATATGACGGTATTTGTAGATACAGTGAAGGTGAGATTCACTTCAATTTAATGGCACTGGTGTCTGACCGACAAATGATTTATCAACGTCAAATTGATCGACTTCTGAATGCTGACGATAATGCTATGGATACTGATACAAATCACGCTGAAGTGGCCCGACTTAGAATGCTCGTTGAGGATGATATAACCAAGAAGAAGCGGTATAGGGTAGACGATACTCTTAATATTGTCCTATTTACAGAAGTAATATTTTTTCTTGTATGTCAATTAGGTTGAAAACATTCGACGCAAGCACAACTATTTGCCGCTGATTGTCGAACTATTGAAAATGCTAGCTGAACAAGGACAACTGGTACCGATCTACGAGAAGGCTAAGCAACGAGCCGTCGAACGACAGGCAGCCGCACTTGTCAAGAAGGCTCAACAGCAGCCCAAGTAACCGAAAAGTCGTAAATGGCCTTTGTTATCGAAAAATATTACTAATAATACTTCTATACTAAACTGTGTACTGTCTGGCTTTGCACAATCCTGTTAAATGCCACCGTCGATATAGTGTTGGCTGCGCATTGGCGGAGTGTTTTGTAAGCTGGTTTTCTTGTCGATAAAAATTTTGTTATTCTAAATAAAACGAAGTGGTTGAATTATAGTGATCATAAATAATATTGAAATTGAAATTATGTACATATGTATGTAAAAAGCAATTTAATTTTCTTTTATTTTTATAGGTTAAATGCATATTCGTTTTTTGTAGTCTGCAGAATGTATATTTAATTAGTTCTTTGTCGTTAGAAACATTCAAAGATAACAAATAAAAAAAACAAGTTGACATTTTTTTGCAATCATTTCTATTTACATACGCACTTAACATTTTTTTTCCGGATGGGTTTTAAGCAGTGCCGTCGATGTACTCTGATTTTATAAATGGCAATATACACTTTGAAATCATTTTCGGACTCTAAAAAAAAGTATTCGATTCTATATTATTATTTTAACCTGCGTAAATCTACGAATACACGGATTGCTAATTTCGACAGATGGTTGGTAATATCAGTTGACGACAGTTCAAGTAATCACCCAATCAGTTAACTACGCATATTCAACTGAAAAAGTGTTCTACTGTTAACTGTGACTTTGGCAATATCAGTTGTCATAGTGACAGTAGTCAACTGCGAAAATTCACCAAAAACGGCAGTTTCTACGACGATATGTGATTACACGAACTGCAACATTTTGGCCGCGAAACTGGAGACAAATGTCGCCAACTGTTATTAACTGACGATGCGATTAATCCATTAACTCCACGACAAAGCATATACCAAAAACCACGAACCATTTACTGCATTTCACTCGTACACATGCTAAAATTGTATGATTTTTCTCCCTCGCAAAAAAATACACGAAAACACATATACATAGCGCCGCTTTAGCTTTTACATATAAGAAATGTCTCCATATATCTCTACATTTTGAGTTGCGTTCTAAAATCTTTAAGAAAATACAAAATAAATGTCAAACATCAGAAA
>JANSTU010010018.1:0-15852 GCA_027564075.1 Bolitophila hybrida
AATAAAATGATTTGTAATTATGTATGATTTCTGTTTAACCTCATTGTTAACATAATTGCAAACAAAAATGAATTATATTAAATATTAATACAAATACATATATATGTTTTATATAATGTATATATAATGTGTACATACCATTCAATCCCGACGATATCCTGGACCATTTGTATTGCTAAACATATCATTAAATATTGTTCTGATCTGTTAAAATATACGCGCTGTATACTAGCTCTAATCCAGTATGTGCGCTTAAGCCGATTATATGCTTATACATTAAATCGTACGGAATATTTGGATTGTTAATTAAACATCTATAAGCTTCGTTCGAATTATTATCTGCACCAGCACATAGCATATATAATAACATTGTATATAGTTGCAATATTGGTATACAATTATTGTTGGGTTACATCCGGTAGAACGGGACAGCATAAATTCTGCAGCACTGCATTGATCCCATCTACCATCTATTATCCGTTATTTGAATTGTTTCTTGCATTCATTACAATGAATTTGAGGTTTAATAAAACAAAAAAAAAACAGTAGATTATTATCAAAATACTCTTTATTGTATGTGTTATCGTTTAGTGTCTGATTATTCATTTTAAATGTACAATATTATTTGTAATTACAATAACATTTATATAATATCACTCAATCTATCACAACTCATACTGTAAGGCAATACTAAAAACAAATTGATCAGTGTTATCGGTCTTCCAATAACGCTTTTTTATTTAGCTGTTTTCTTGATTTGGACGCTCTTTACAACTTGATTCTATTTTGGGATACGAATATTTATTTTTACTGATTATATTTATGTGTTTGAGAACGATAATGAGTTTGAAATGACTAGAGAGTTAGTAATAATTCTGATCGGATTTTATTTTGTTAGATAAATCATTGAATTTACTTACTTTGTCTTAAATCATGGATTGTTTATAAAACCCATTCTCGAAATTAAAAAAAAATGTATTTTGGTTTTTTTTTTATAAAAAAAATGTATGAGATTTTAAAATACTTTTTTTCGTGTTTGATTCTACTTAAAAACTACTATGTCACAGGGAACCATTAACACGCCTACAAATTCTATGAGACCAGTCTTTTGAATCCAGCACCTTCGTGACCGAGCTTCAGTTCCTCGTAAAGTGATGGGTTCACTTCGGTTGCCATATGTAATACTGGGTGCTGATCTGCCGAAACAGTTGTTTCTGTAGGAGCTGTATCTACGGGAGACTGTAATCGTTCCTGACGCCATTCATTTGCTGGATCTGCGGAAACAGCAGATATCTGCAGCAGTAAAAATTATTTTTTTCATACCCTTATAATACAATCACTTGAGTTTATACTTGAACATGCTCCATATTAACTTCTCTCAAATAGCTTGGATTCTCGAATGCTACTCCATTGGCTGTTTTGAAAGTACGTCGTTTCTGATAGAAAAGTGCACCTGCTATCGCAAGAGCTATCACACAACCAGCCAGAACACCACAAACTGTACCCGCAATATTCGTATTTGACGCTGTAGTTATTTGATGATCACCCAAAGTGAACCTTATTGGATCTGTTAGAACACTCGAACCTGTTCATAAACAAAAATATATATGAACAATGGACTTTGAGACAAATCCTAAATTAACAGATTACCAAATTGGTTTCCAGCCTTTACCACTAATTCGTATACCACATTTGGTCTTAGATCACTAATCTTTATATTCATATCCTTAGTATCAACCCGATGGGTACCGATACCACTAATACGATTCAACAGAATATCTTCTGTTACATCGTCTGCCTCATGCCAATAAATTCGATAACCTTCGACCATATGTGGATTCTTGATTGGAGGTTCCCATGATATAAGAGCTTCATCATCAGACACAACCAAAACGGCCAAATTAAGTGGCGGACTTGGTAAACGCTCACGATTCGACTGGAAGCAATCAATAATAGTACGAGTGTACTGTAGTACACAAGATCCCTTGACGCCGACAGCTTCTCCGCGACACCAATTTAAGCAGTGACGAGGAACATCCGCACCAGCACAACATGATCTATGGTCTATAGAATATTTTGTGTTTCGAGGTGAAATTCTCAAGTTATACCTGAGCGCAAATTGACTTACCTGATCCATCTGCTGCACACTTCATTAGTTTGTCAAAGTCTACAATGCACTCAGGTCTGTCTTTCACGGAATCAATATCAATATAAAAACTGCAGGCGTCAATACAGGCTGACGACACATTTTGAGATATACAGCACTCGGAAATATTCTGGGCTGCCGGAGTGTTTCGAATTCGCACGGAAACTGGTCTAGTTGCAGACCCAAGTGCATTTTCGGCATGACAGAAATAATCACCAACATATTCGTTGGTCAATCGGATAATGCTCAGTGTCATTGTTGACGTAGATGTATCCTAATTAATAATTAGAAAAATCACTTATATTGTTACTTCAGTTTTTTTAGTCTATATGTATTTACCTCTCCTGTCACGTCCATCGTCATTTCGTAATTCTTTCCAACAATAACGGGAACTCGACCTTCATGGTCTCGCCAAAACATCACTTTGGGTATGGGCTTAGCACGAACAGTGCACTTTAGTTCTACTCTATCGCCCAGTAAAGCCAATGTTATACCTGATGCTTGTATTTGAGGTGCAACTAAATGTTCGTAAAAAAATAAAGTACCCGGTATTAATACCTTGCTATGCAAAATATAATTTAAATGGTGATCCGGTATTTCGTTACAAAATGGTTAAATTAATTCGATTCATTGTTGTTATTTTATATTTGTTTGATTTCGGTCTTAAGGTATCAACATATCTAAAATAAAAATTGTTTGGGACACAATCATAGTTGGTATGGCTCTGAAAAGCTTTATCTCTAGCTTTATATGCATTTTCTTAAATAGCACAAGTAGAAGCAAAACGTATGTTAAGATACAATAGCTGTGTTTAAAAGAAATTTGAAAATACATTTTTTTTAATTATAGAAGTTTAGCTGAATTCGCGCTTTTCATCCGGACGATATCTCTCAACTTAAAAAAGCCCACGTCGTAAATTGTGAAGTGCAAACGCATGCAAGATACGCATGGAAGTATATTTATACATGATTATGAGGGTATAATCTATCATTATCCATTTCAAGATTTTCTTATATTCACTTGAAGCACAACTGAATTGAACGAAATAATTTTTAAGGCGCATAAATCATGAAGAAACTGAAATCATTCGAAACGCATATTTGAGAGCAAAATTAACCTTTAACTTTAAAATACTCACACATCTTACCTGTTGATTTCGCGCTCGATAAAAAGGAGTCATTTTGAGAATCCTTAACCAAAGGTTACCATTTAAGTTCGTCAATGCCCGATATTTAAAAACTTTAACACCCAAAATGATACTGGCGAGTAGAGGCCAAAGAACTTGTGCTGAACTTCAAGTTAAAGAATACGAATTACGCTGTGACATATACATTTCTTAACGATCTGTACAACGATGTACGTGGCCTGGTTCAAGACCAAAATTAAAGCATAATCTCAATGCCCACGTGCAGTGAGTCAAGTGACTATATGTAGAAACTAATGGACAATACATTGTTGTTTTTGATCAAGTAGACCAGTTTACTCTAGGGACGACTGGATCGTTTACAATGTCACTGACAGAATTGATTCGGAAACCTTTATTGTAAGAAGAAGAAACTCTGTTTGGGTCAGGACACATATATTGTCATCCAAGTTCATGTTTGTATGTGATTTCGATGGAAAGAAACATCAATTGTGAGCCTTGCTCGATTAATGGTCTCAGGCTTCATTTAAACGGAGAAGTTCGCACAGAAATTACGATTGTCGATGAAATCAGTGAGCTAATATGGGAACAATGTGGCACTTCAGTACACATAACTTCAATGGACTAACAAAAACATACGATCCCTCAGGTATCACCTGAAATGGTACGACATCTTAGACAAAACAAAATTATTAATTATTAATTATTAATTAATTATTAGAAAATATAAATATATATATCATATTGGAATTGGATTATTGCAACAAATTTGATCATTACATGTCAATAAAATATTATTAAACTAAATTTTGGCGATATTATTTTGGAATCTCAGAGTAATACAATGACCACAATAACCAATAAAAAGGGTTTAAAACTAAACACAATTCGAGTATTTCAAGTTATTGTTATTGCAAAGGCATTTAGTAACAAAAATTCATACCTCTGCAGTGCATTCTTGTCACAACATAATTTGGTGACAAGAATTCACTTTTTTGTTACGAAAATTAATTAAAGCATTATTTAAAACTATCTCCATCGAACTTGCGTTGAGGAAGGTTCCTAACTGGTTAATATTGGATACTACCTCCGGCCATCTGATGTACAATATCAAGTTTGCAGTTTTCCGGTAAGAACGAGGTCAATTTCCAAGTCTCGAAACCTTATCAAAGTGAAACGCCAGACAACGCTGAGCATTGCAAAGTTAGAAATGTACTAGTGCTCAACACCTCTACTAGGACATCACATAGCACTGCGATTAATAGTAGTGGCGAGACAAGACAGCCCTATCGATCCGTAGAGTATGTAATCAATACATAAATACCCTGTTCGGAATCCTGTTCGTAAGCGCCGCAGGGTACTTTCGATATGGATCTATACCATATAACCCATTTATTTTTATTATCATCTATATTAATCGATATATATTCTATATGAATAGATTTTCAAGAATATTATTGCTACCTTGCAGGTGATGTAAAACAAATACGCAACAACTGATAAAAAAATTATACAAATTATTTCTATTACTAGTTTAGATTATTTTGAAACAACACTGATTATTAATTATTAGTTTTAAGTAGTTTTAATTTGTAGAAAAAAAAGGCATTCGGCTCATTCGGTGAAACGACATTCGGCGAAATGGCCATATACCGGTTATGACTACATTAAAAAAAATAAATGGATACTAGGCGAGAGTGAAGTTAAACCAGATGAACTGTGTTTTCATTTTTATACTAACATCTTTTTGTAACTATTTACCTATTTCAATCTTTACATATAAAGTGCAAAATAAACAACTTCTCAGATAGATCTTATGAACCAAAACTTTAAGAATTTTCTCGAATGTCAAGCGAATTCGCAGAACTCAAATTTAATGAAAAAGTTAGGAATAATGTTTATGTATACGAGTATGTGGATTTACTTACAGCTTATGTGCACACGTTTTGATGCCTGCATCGGAATTCCGTATCCATTATCCGCATAGCAAGACACATGCTCCATGTCGGTCGTGACATTATGAATTACCGTTACCATGTGCCTAGACGTGTCTTGCCGCACGAGGTGTCCTCCCACGTACAACGAAATCGTCGGTGCCGGATTACCTAACGCCAAACAAAGAATCGTCATGGAGCCACCTTCTGCAATGATATCTGCTGGGTGAATAGTCGGAGGCTGCATACACCCACACACACACACAGAACGAAAGGCATATGCAAAAAGATAAAAAAGAGGAAGCATGAATACACATTATACAGACATACATACTCAAGCTCCTGCTGTACAGAGGAGTAGAGTATAATTTAAAATCGATTTACATCAACGAATGCAGGCAGCGCCGGATCCGTCCAGGCAACCAACGTCTCAGATGGCAGACTAGTTCCACGTTGGCCAATTGCAACTACGTACGCGACATGCTGTGAATTAGGTTTTAAATTGCTCAAACGTGCCCATAAAAGTCTTGTCTCGATTATGGAGAATTTATCGCCGGACGTAGACTTATGATATATCCTGTGGATAAGGTAGTAAATTATTTCATATGATGGCATATAATGTGTCGGTGGGCAAAATCATGGATGGGATGGTGTAGGTGGGTATTTGCGAGTACATGATTAATGGCCGTCCTCATTATTCTGGTCACCATCACTGCGGCCGCGTCGCGTCGACCTGGCAAGTCATTAAAATGCGGCTTCTTCATTGTGTACGCTGCACTTGCAACCCCCATTTATTCTTATCAGTGCAACGTCGAAACGTAATGTGTTAGTGCGGACAGGAAAGATGTGACAGGAAAACTTTTTGCCTCGCACCGACTTTTCCGTTTTCAGTTTTATTGAATTCACATAAAATTTCATGGACTTACTTGTACGATATTATTTCATGTGGATGCGAGAATTCCGGTGGTTGCCATCCTATTGTCACCCATGTGGCGCTATGCGACGAGATGCCCAACGAGTGTGGGGGTGATGGTGCCGCATACACATTGGCGGACAAGTTTACTATATATATATATAAATAAATATATATAAAATAGCTTTTAAAGTTTCGTTCTGTAGTCGCATTGTGACACGAAAGAAACATACCATGAGCAGATGTATTAATCAGAAGCATTGATGACGGCAATGAAGATCCATGTATGCCACGCGAAACAACCAGAATGCGATACAGCGCGTGGGCGTCTAGAGAGCTCAATTCGATTTCTGTCTCGGTAGTGTTGATTTCCTTTAACACACAAGTAAATGATTTTTGGAAAAGATTGAAAATTGTAATCAGATCAGATGTTTACGTTTTCTAGCTTGACGACAGTCTCGTACATAGTCATGTTATCGACTTTTCCGTATTGGACCAGATAGTCTATACTCTTCATTTCGGTGTTGTTTTGCTCGTCCTGATACGGAATCCATTCCAGAGAAATAGTTGTGTTTGTAACTGACGTGACATGTAGATCTTCAACGGGACCGGGAATATTTCCAGTACCTGCAAACAAACGATACATTTATATTTGACATCATGATATGCAGTTATTTATATATATACTCGTATATAATCCGCTCAATATTCTGTTATTAAGTGAAAAACATAAAATGCACTATAAACAATATATAGTTTGAATATGTACATAATAAACATTTAAACAAAGGTGTGCTGTTATGCAGTCTGCACTGTGCTTCTTGTTATTTCGAGTTAAGAGGAACGCTTCACCGAAAAGCTTTTCATTTGAATTTGTGTCAATAGCAATATAATTTACATTGATTTATGCATGAGCTCACATTATTCCTGTGAATATATGCATAGCAATAGCTCAATACACAAACACACTCACACACACACAGGCATACAAATTCTAGCAAAAACAGTTTAATTGTCTCTCTATCTAAATAAACTGTACGTAAAGTTAAGCACCAGAATATAGTGTAATTAAATATAGTGTTCACCTTCTATAATATACAGTTATACACTTTACGAAGAGCTTGCTTCTGAGTTAAGCATTCACCGAAACGAAATTCCATGTATTATCTAGAGTTATTTCGAATTAAAAACTTGTGTTTACTCGAAAGTTTAGACTTTTTACTACCGTGCACACACAAGTTAAAACACTCGCTAAGCTAAGATTAAATTTAAAGTTATACAGCATGTTTATAAAACAAATAGATTTTAGAAAAGGTGTGTTGGTGTGTGTGTGTGTGTGTACTATATATACTCTCATATGTATATGTGTATCTTTACTCTGTGGAATAGTACAGATTTTGAGTTTTGAATTTTGAGATTTGCGGTGACAAAGTATTTGATAACGCCGAACTTTGTGCATACATTAAATCGTACTATGCGCGTTTACAAATGTACTTGTATAAGTACTGAGTATATGCATTAGATTGGAACTCCCTCACCCGTTAACATCCAAACACACATCAGAGCGATAACTCCACCGGGACTGGCTGTCCGGAATCCGGACGCATATCTTTTATACGAAACAATTTTACAAACAATTTGTTTTATTGCTGCGGTGGCATTTAAATTTTGAATAGAGACTGTTGCGGCGGCTGACATTTGCTAGGTTCAAGTTGTTCTTATTTAATATAAATATGTTTGGTTCATAAATGAAGGAAAACTTTTTGAATACATATTTGAATATTTATAAATGATTTGCATTTATTACATATATTTATTGATTATTTCTGTTTAGGGTATTAATATAAACAATTGTTAATTACCAAGAAAGAGTTACATCAGGAGCTTTGAGATTCAGTGCTTATAGCAGAAAGCAGATTAAACACATTACATAAAAATAATAAAAATAGAATTGCGCTAGAATTAAACCCCAGCCATAGCCGAGTGGGTTACCGCGTTGGCTGGCTTATGAGAGGTCGCCGGTTCGACTTCGAATAGCCTATTTCTGAAAGAGGTTATTGTTTCGGAATGCGAATGCGCCCTGCAAAAATGTTAGAGTCGCGTCAAGGCAAAAATAAGACTCCTAACCGTCGGGAATGTGTAGTTAGTGTTAGAGCACCAATAGGAGTAGCACAGCACAAACAGCACATTAGCATGACCTGACCAGTCGTGTGAACCCGTAATGTTCAATGAATCCGGTGTGTGGCATCGCACACTGGCCCTATGTCCCACAATGGATTACAGGATACAATGAAATGAGAATTAAATAGTAACCTATGACCAACACATTTACATATTCCTTACTTAAACAATCAATGGTAGCCCTGGAATAGTAAAAACAGACACTTTTACATACAGACACACACAAAAATACCCATCTTGGCTGGTAACATTGCTGATATTTTTTAAAATTTTAAATCTTTTATTATTCGCTTGGCTATTTGCGAAATAGGACTGTTACAATTTCGTAGAAGTCGCTTAATTTGCCCGTGGGGGTTATCAAAATGATAAGCACCGAAGCTGTATAACTCTTCAAAACGCTCCACTTCGTCGACTATGTGTAATTACGAATCTTGTTATGCTCATCATAAATGTCTGCAAACATTTCAATAAACTATCACTATATTATCTACGGATAGTATTTTGAAATCCCATTTGGATGCAGAAAATGCTCATATGCGTCGTGTGATAGATAAATGGTCCTTCAGCAATGAAATCCCAATGTAATATTACAATGATCGTTAATCAGTGCCTTTCCAATGAGCGAGACAATCGAGACTACAAACTTTACGATGGCGAAAAGGTTCCATCTCTCCATCCGAACAAAGTACGTTTCATAAAAGCAAGATGTAGGAGATGAAGCGAATCAACCACACTTCTAAGAGTTGAGACTCGACTTTGTGATGTTCTCCATATTTCGGGTACCTATCGGCTACTTTTTTTGGAAATATATTTAACTTAACTTAACTTCACTTTAGTTGGATATAAAGCTCTAGGGACGATATGTGCCTTCAAAACAATATCCAACAAAGCAACATGCATAACAGCAAGTATTTTGCCAATATATCTGTGCCGACGCGATGCACCGAATCAATTAAAAGTATGTGGTGTAAGCTTAGTCAAAACAATCAATTAAGTGCAATTAAAGAGTAAAATTGTTGCCAAAGTGGCAAGATCGCTGGAACAACAACAAAAAATGTACGTCAGGCCATAGATGAGATAGCCATTGCCTACACAGGTTTCGGAATAACAATTCAGTACTTTGTCCGGACTGCACATAGCAAGAGAAAAAGAGGAATTGGTTCCCTATTATGGCGGGAGGTGACAACCAACTAACTTCATGCTGTTTTATTCCTCCAAATTCAGTTTGCGGGCCTTTAATGGTGTCGTCACCGACATGAATTCTATACTATAGGCAATTAAATGTATTCAATATGAAAGCTTAACTGTGCACAAAACAAGTGTAAGTAAAAGTGCAAATAGCAGCGGAAATACGATTGTACCTACGGAGGTACAAAGAATGCGCATGATCAGAATCTGTCTGAATTCTGTATTTGGTGCTATTTTGTGCGCTTTAATTATTAACCAGACTAATTAAGTTGAATTAATATTGAAGTACAATTAAAATTAAAAATTAAGTGTAATCAATTTATAATACTTAGTGAAAAATCAGTAAGTGAAGAGGCACGATTAGAATATTAAAAAGATATAAGAAATCTATATTTTGCGCGCAATGACAAAAAGGCTTTTAGATTCATTACGACATTATTTAAAATGGGCTTTTGATGAAATGAAAATAAAAACGACAAACTAAATAATTTAGTTAAAAGCTCGTCTCAGAAACAATCTACATATTAAATAATACAAAGCACGAACCAAAAACATTATAAATTAACAGTTTGTAAAATCCAGAAGTCTAACCTTTCCAAATTATGCTTAAAAGACTGATTTTTGAAGCGATAGATCATTACAATTCTATTTTTTTTATCCAATTTTGTGGCAGAAGAATTAAACTCATAATGGTTTCCAAAGTTATGGCTAAAAGACAAAAAATGCAAAAACAATGTTGTTTGAACTTCCGCTTTAACAGAAAAAGAAAAAATATTTTTCTGTTAAAGCGGAAGTTGAGTTACAGTAAGGCATATTTTCCTGAAATAATCTATCTTTATATCTTTTAAACTGTAACCACCTGTTTCCATTGGCGTCTACTCTTTATCTTGAATATTTGACCATTTTCATGTTCTTACTCCCATTAAAGAAAAATGTAAAAAACACTCCTCCAACTAATCATCATCACTGATTGAACTTATCAAATGAAAGATGGAAAAAGGTCGGTTATTTTTTTAATAAATTTTCATGGTTATATCCACGAAGAAAACAGACAGTTTTTGGTACACTTTTTATTTTTAATATTTGTTAAACTCAACTTAAATTGAAATAATAATTCTATTGACATATTGTTGAACATTATTTTAATGACATTTTAAATTACTTAGAAATTTATATTTATTTTGTATTACCAATAAACTGACCTTAAATACATAGAACGTACGCCACTATTTGTCTTTGACTATTTTGTTGAAAATAAAAAAAAATGTCTTATCTACACAAAATATTTGAAAAGTTATTATTAAATTTTATTAAGCATCTTCAACCGGACCATCCTGTTTTATATATTATATAAGCATAGTTGGGAGAAGGCATTACTCTATTATTCACGAAGAAGAATTGGTTTTATTACGAAAATTTCTCAAACACACAACAAACATTAAAAAATCGTTTAGAGAATTACTACATAAAAGCACAAAAAATTACTCACCCTCTTCGAAACACTGAATTATATTGCCTCCGAACGACAAACAGTCAACTGGTGGCTGGGGTAAAACACCTCTGCACAAGGAGGAGCATTTCGGTGGTACTCCGCGTCGGTTGCAGCATGGCGTATGATCACGTCCTCCACCCGCGCATTTGGTCAAGGCACCTGCCCGAATATAAACACACACTTAATTTGCGAACTCTATTTGTTATATACACATTCTAGATGTATATAATATATGTATGTTATATAGAAGAGTATGTGATAATAATGCTGCAGAGGGCAGCACGTACAGTATACTCACTAATTGCATGAAACTAAAATAACGTACAAAATTAATGTGCATAAAAAAACATTCTTTTACCCATTTGCGGTTGGCATGTTTGGCCAAGCGATTGCAGATCCGACATTTTCAAATTATACGAACAAAGTGGCATGCATTGTGGCAACAGACCCGACGCCAGGCAGCACAAGGTCATATTGTATGTTGGCATTGGTGGATCCATGTCAATCTGTTTTATTAATGGTTTAGACTTTAATATCGGCTTATATGTAAATGTTAGAATATGTTTTTTTTTACCTCGTTTTCAGTTTGAAATACTAATCTGGGCGAAGGACCACCCTTGCCGTGGGTATTTATTGCCACCACAAATGCCTCATAGTAGGTACCTGCCTCAAGACTTTCTAGAATTATCGGTGGATGTTCCTTTTCTATAATCGTGTATTCTTCGCCTTTGTTAAGTTGTCGAATGTGCACATGATACGAGGTCACGGTGTCAGGTAATATTTTCGGTGGATTCCATTCCATTATGGCAAAGTGTGATGATACCAGTGGAGCCTTAGCCCTGGACGGTGGGCCAGCGAGTACACCGTATCCCTGTAGTAAGCAACTACTGTAATCCGACATGTACTGGAGACACCTTCAATGGAAACGTATAAATGGAGAATTTGAATTAGCCTATGTAAACGGGTCGCCAGAGACCACGAGCCACAGTCAATATTGACAAATTTACTTAAACAAACTGAAGTTGATTGTTGTGACGTTGCCAGCACAGAAGGACAAACAGGATGTCGGTATTCCTCTTGCCATGCAGCATGGTGTGTGGTCGATTTTATTGGCCAGGCAGGAGAAAGTGATGTTTGCCCATGGGGCGCATACCATAAGGTCGGGTATTTCGGTGAAATCAGCCTTCTTTGGGTCGCACATCCTATCCAAACAAGTGCGATGCGTCATTCCGTGCTTGACACAGCATCCACGTACATCTGTATATGTGTGCACAAACAATAATAAATGTAAATGTACGTCGCGACTATAATGCATTCTCGCACACATTCACACAGAGCTTATATATACATACATTATACAATTATATAATACATCCGAGCTAGGGCAAACGTTCGTGTGAGTATGCAAATCAGCCTTCAAAGCAAAGGGATCAATTATTATGTGAGTGTGTGCGTTTGTGATGGTTTATATGTATAACAATGTATATAGAGCTTTTGTGCGGTCATTTTGACTATTGCCCGGCGGGGTTGAAATGTTAATTGAAATTTATTTAAATACGAGATGTGTGTTTAATTTATGGAAGTAACGAGGAATTTATCGAGTAAAAGTTGATAAATGACTAGCAAACTAACATAATACGATACGATAGTTCATTTATATATATATATATATATATATATATATATATACTGTATATACAGATGAGCAGAAGTTCTGTATGTGTACTATGTATGTATGTTCAGTCGTGCGGTAGTGGCATATACCTTCAAAAACCGATTATATTTGAAACAGAAACGCCATAGCGTACGGATGACTAGTACACACACACACTCACACTTACACACACATGGGGTTGGGATTGTGTGTGTGTGTGTGATGGCATTTTAGAACAACGAGGATGCAGGAGTTTGATGTATTGCTGGTAAAAATAAAGTCGAGAGTAATTGAGCTAACACGTAGAACATCAGCGAAGCGCACGCAGACGTTTGAATGATAGATTGCCAACGTTTTGCGACTGATTTCGGATTGAAACATAGCGAAAATCGGGTTTGTTATTATAAATTGTTACATAGTGGAAACAATCACGTTTCACTTGTCATGTTTTACGAATTAGAGCAGAAAATTAGTAATTCTCTACGTAACACGCCGCACCAGGGTTTTCAGTATAGTGATGAACTTGACATATTTTATCTTTGACCTAAAGATAGAAAATCAGATGTCCAAAAGTATAGATTTTCTCTTTAGACAATAAACTAATAAAAATATAAATGAGTATTGATCATTTTACAGCTGATAATTTATTTTATTCACGACTAAAAATCAAAATTGAAAATATCCGCTAACTTTGGCTCTAAGTTTAGAGTAACGTAAAAAACGGCCTGTAGTAGAAAAATTTGTTTAAAAGAATGTGAATGATATACACATAAATAGCTTTGCGTATTTGGTGCGTACGTGTTACTAATGTTCTTAAAATATTTAACTTCCTCACTGCTTTATTTTCATTAATAATTACATTACAAACACTTTTGTTATATGGCTTCTTCACAGAAGTTCCCATAATTAATTGCAAAACCAGAAGCTATTCTGATGAGGCCTAAGTGGCCGAAATTGTACATTTCAATAGCATATCGTAAAATCAGCTATATTTGTCATATCTTAACAATTTCCTAAACGGAAAACAGTTAATCTAACACACAACCAAGAATAACACACAATGTATGCACACACTGATACGTATCAAGGTTAAAAAAGATGTCACAACAAATAAATAATTAAATTAAATATATAAATTATTAATTATTATTTTATTCATAATTTTTAAAAATGTATTGCTGGTATATATTTGCCAGGTTCTTTTTGGTGCTTTTCACCTATATATTTTTTTTTGTCCACAGCAACTGGTGGAGTCATTGTTCTGTCGTGTGTACCAATACAAATATACATAGTACATAGGGTATTATATTGTTGCAAGAAGCAACGCAAATATGTTCAAACACCTAGTTTTTAACGCCAGGTCCTTGGTGTACCTGGATACTGGAAGTCTTTCAAAATTAAACATTGTCAATTTATCTACGAGTACTTTTACATTTTTAAATTTAAATTCTAAATTTTAATATTTTCATCCATTAATTATTTTGAACAATAAAATACGAAACACTTCAAGACAAGCACATTATTTGCCAATTATATTTTTAACGAAACACCATGTAAAATATCAGGTCCAGATGTACTTGAAAATCGAAAATAACTTTTAATAACTCTAAATAATTAAAAAAAATGCACATTTCTCAAAACTTCTCAAAAAAGGAAAATTTCTACACTTTGTAGAAATTTTACACCCAAAGCTGCGTATTTCTCATTGGTATTATCCTAGCATATAACATAATACCTACACAAATTCTTCTATGTGTATTTATTGTTTTTAAAATTTAAATTACCTCATACCTATCTAGATAAGGTCCCTACGAATCCTTTTCGAACTGTCTGCGAAATTTCTTATGCTGTTGCTTTTAGACAAGAAACCGAGACTATTGTCAAAAAAAAGGAAGCGTTTTACAAAGCCTTTTAAATTTATTTACATAAATTTGAGAAAAATACGTAATCAAAAACCATCAATTTTATGATTTATTTATTATTATATTATCTTTAATAAAATTGTTTCTTCAATATTTCCAAGACATTTCTATTTGTGACCGTTCAATTACGCTTTCTATTTGAAGGAATTTATAAATATTTATATTTTGTCTTTTACTATTATTATATTATCAATTTTAATGAAGAAACTTAATAATTTTTTACAGTAAATGGTTTGGTGTGTCTTGTGTAAAACAATAAACAATTTATTCTTTCTTTTTCATACAAATTATTGTTATATATTTATTACAGGATTAATTTTTTGTATGGTATGATAAAAAAGTGTTTAATGAATTGAAACTTTGAAAAATATTCTTTAAAATTATTCATAAAAACCTATTAAGGGGAGGTTATCATAAAACTGGACCAAAAAATGTCTTTTTAGATTTGAATAAAATGCATTTCTTGAATTGATTTTGTAATTGATATTCTCCAATAAAGAAAAACATAAAACGAAAAATAAATGTGAATACCTATAATTAAAATTTAAAATTCAGATTTGTGTTGTTACCCCCACCATACAAATTACCTTTTTATCACTATCTTCCTTAAGGGATTTTATTCTTTTATCTTTGTTTTTTTTAATTAACCATTATTATTCGTGATTATTATTAAAATTTTATTTACAATTTATGTACATTTTTTGCCTAATTAGGATTTAAGTTTATGTGTTCTAAAAAGCCTATTTACACGGATCCTGGGTAATTTGCATATATGTCATGAAAAAATCATCAATCACAAGCTGTCAAATTGGTTATAGAATTAATATCGGTTTTCTGCTTCAGCTGGCTGGTGAATGGCATTCTGCCAAACCTCTCCAACAATAACATTCTAAATTTTTGCATAAATGCTACTCAGATTACCTAATGTGGATTTTTGGTTACTATGATTAGCATATAAAAATTTATAAGGCCGAATGGCTTTCATTAAAAGTGTTCTGGTCAGGATGAAAGGATCACTCTAAGTGATAAATGTATTCTTCAAAGTGTATGTGCGTTTTTTTTTCCTACATGTATGTTGTGTAAATAATAAATTAAATGCAAAACTTAATAGTCCCCAAACGTAGCTCACTCTCAATTGATGTGATAATTGATTGCTTGATTCTTTCATTCTAATAATTAAAAAATTAGTAGTGTAGTAGTGTCACTGTGTATAGGTGTGACAGGTCGACCCTTAATAGCTGTAGAGAAAGGGGTGGAGGTGTTCTATTAGCCATACGA
>JANSTU010010029.1:0-15851 GCA_027564075.1 Bolitophila hybrida
AAAGCAATGATAAATCAACACACGAAATTGCTTTGAATTCATTTTTTTGAAAAACTCAAAAGTAGCGTCACTTGAACTCTGTAACTGGTAAACTAATCGTCGGAGTGTCATGAAACGCCATCTATGTGTCATCCAACGGACCTATTGAGTGATGTGTTAGTTGCTACTGGTTTTGTGCATTTCACCGCATATAATGCATTATCGGCCCTTTGCAGAATCTGGAAAATTACGCGAAAAATATCCATCTGAATTGCAGTTAATGTAGTTGTCGTCTCCTTAGCATTACGGAAATCCAAATGATATCAAAACTACAGTATTCCATTCCACATCTATATAAAGTAAAAAAAAAAACATAGTTAACACTTTAAATGTACGTATACGGTAAATATTTATAATCTAACTATAAAACAATAAACAATAATTTCACAATATATAAAATATATTTGTTTTTAAGCAATAATATAAACGAACGAATATGAGAGAACAAATAGAAAAATTAAAGAACAATTTATATTGACAGTGAAAAGTGAAATTGAGAGTTCTTATTTATTACGGTATAAAAAGTATGCAACCTTTGTAGATGAATAAAATGTATGAAGCCGACGTATAAAATAATAATAAAATAATAATTTTTTTAAGAAAATACCCGTCCAAAATCCGTCCGGTATAACGGTATTTTCAGTACAATAAAGTCCAAAAAAACTCTCACTTTAAAACTATATTCCTTTTTTTGCACAGATTGAACGATGTCAACGGTGATAATGCGTCTCAAGGAGGACAATGTCAATGGGAATAACGGTAAGTCTTATTTAGATTTTAATAAAAAAAAAACCTTTGCATATCGAACGCATTGTTGCGGAATTACTCACGTCTGCGCACACCTTCTTTGTATATAGAAAACAACATAAATGCGCTACACAACCTCTCACTGCAATAATACGTTTATACAGTATATTATACAGTGTGGGCGATGAGGAACGTATACGCTCAAAGTGCGTAGGTTCCTTACGAAATCGTAATCGAAAGAATTCGATTGAAACATAAATGATAATATAGTTTATTTAATATAATATAAATACATATTTTAATTCTACAGTGAATGCCGTCTCCTCGACAATGACTAATCAGTGCTCATGTTGTCCGTACGGCTATCACATTGATATGGACTTTCTACGGTACTGCGAAGGTCTGACCAATGCAGTGCCATCCGATGCACAGCGCTTGCGTCGAGATCGTCGACGTCAACGCAAATCCATGGAAGTATTGCTGGGTTTCGAACAAATTGTACAGATGCAAAAACATCTTCATCCGCAGCCACCGCCACTCGAAGAGGTAAGATTTTATAATTCAAAATAGATACGCACAGCACAAGATGCAAATTTGTCATGGGCTAATTAGTGCGTGGCACTGAGCAGGTGCGCTTAATTACATTATTATTTATATATTCATGTGCACTGTGTTTGATCTTCTCTTTTGCGCTTAGCGTGACGTTTATCTATATATAAATTGATATGCGCTTCTTGTATGGAACTAATTATATATATATATATTATACTCAATAGGTGGCCTACGAGATGGAACCACCCAGTCCGCAGCACTGGACCAATAACAATGGCTACGATCTGGGTCTCTATAATGGTACAAACAACAGTACCGAGGAGACAACCGAATTTGTGCGTGACGTCTTGGAAGACGTGTGCTTCGATTTCGAGCGTACACTCGAGCGCACAAAGAACAAGGGTCGCGCACGGATGTCACAGGCGGACGTGTATGCTAATTTTGATCTAACTGGTAAGCAATTTGTAGATATTTTTTTTCGACCTATTGTATGTTATATAGTTTTTAGCATGTCTCATGGGTTTGGAAGGATTACACCTATGGGATAGGTGCTTCCAAGCCCCGTAAAATGAATAGACTGGTTCTGTTTAGACTATCGGGTAGGTCCGAGTATCTTAATTTTAATTAATTATTTTTTTTTTAAAACATTTATTGTTCCCTTTTTTATTGCCCGTCAAACAATTTAACGTTTTGAGCATGGCATGCATCCGTATTGCGACTGTGCGTCTGGCGCCGGAGCATGGCGCATCTTCGACCACCTCTACACCAGAACGAAAACGTTGAAACCATCGTTGTCCGGTGGAAATGGAAACTGTATCGGGTCCATAAACTGCACAAATTTTATTGGCGGCTTGAGATGCGTTTTTGCCTTTGTTGTAGTAGCACTGTCGAATATTCTGTTTATTTTGCTCCATGTTTGCGACGCTATAACTCACGAACGACTGAAGCAAACAACAACAAACTGTCTCAAGGCAATGCAAATGTGAAATCATCTGAGGGTAGATGGCAGAAAATACCTAGAGTCTTGACACTCACGTCTAGAGACAACTCTATGGGCAAACTGCATTCTTCAGGCAAATTAGTCAGAATTTCGTCTTGGTTTGAAGTCCACTTTGGTAAAATAAATCCTCCTGTGATCAAGCGATATATCTGCATGACCTCGGTAGAATGCTGTATCTATACAATTGTATGTAAATCACAATCAGCGGCAAAAGCAACCATGTACAGCCGCCATCGAAGAATAATGGACGTGAGATCATGTTGAAGCTTAGGTCCAGAATAAAGATAGCAGCTAAATGTTGGGATAAACTACGCAGTGACATTGATAAGGATGTCTATGAATATACCAACGTAGCAGGCGACTTAAGCGCCAAATCAACTTAGTTGGGATGGAATACATAGATAATAGAAATAACCACCTGACCATTATATTCTGGTAGAATGAGAATATTGTATCACTAAGAGAATGCATAAAAAGCAGAAAAACGCTAGAAGAAACAATGATGAAGTAAGAGGTCGGAAATGACCAGAAGAAAAAATATGATGGATGTCATCACGAAGTGACATGATAAGAATATGTTACGAAACGTCTATAAGATTTTCATGAACGAAATATTAGGATGACCGCCCATGAACGAAGGATATAACAAAAAGCTTATTCCCATCCGCCGGTCAACTTTATGTGTACTCAGGGCTGTAATTTAGTGCATTTTAAACCAGATGAGCTGGGCAAGGCCTCGAGAAAGTTAAAAAAAGAACAATAGGGAACCCGGACTTGGAAAAATTTCTCCGGAAATACTAAAAAAGTAAAAACCTATAGAAAGTTTAAAACATTTTACACCAGATGAGCGAAAGCTTCGAAAAAGTAAAAAAACAACAATAAGGCACCCGAACTTGAAAAAAATCATCCGGGAATACTAAAAAAAAAATCTCGGCAAATCAGTTTATGTATTTAAAGTAGAAAACTGTTGTGCTTTGATTTATCAGATTCTCGGCTATCCAAGCTGCTAAAAAAGTTTCACATACAAGAACTTGCATTACGCAAAATATTTAACGGGTTTCGAGTTTTGAACGTGTTCGTTCATGTTTTGCGAGATGCGCATCTAATATATATATAAATATGATTACTCGTATTTGCATGATGTATTGAATTATTTGTATGTCCCAGCGATCTTGCCACTTGGTTATATCCCGTGTGCGTCATTAGCTAGATTGTATAGCATCGCCTGGAATTATTCGGTGGTCAAATTGGTCCTGGGCGAAACAAATGTAAAAATGCACACTATTTACTTTGGCCCGTACAATTCTGTTCGATCGATCGTCAACATCCTGTCTAGATTGATGCGAAGTTCATCTTGTCGCTAACCCAGGTTGGAATATATAGCTGCTTGTAAGGTTCACTGAGGGATAATATCAGCTCCCTCGTCAATCATTGTTTGCGTCATCATGTCCTGATTTACCTTATAGTGGTTAAGGTTTCTCTGGTTAACCTTCATTCTCTGTATTTTAATGGTCTTCGACAGTGAAAAACGGTGGAAAACAGTGAAAAACGGTTACTACCGGCTATTTAATTGGCGTCATATATGGGCAATCCGTTTTGCAGAATATGCAATATGTGGATTCGAGTCCCAGCTTCCCATAACTTTGTCAGTCTTGGGTTAGCCTTTACATTACGCAAGGACTGATCTCCTGTCTCCCATATGACAATGACATCCGTTCTAGGCTTCCTAGTTGGCTTCCTGAGGCCTCTCCATGAATATTGACAGTCTTTTGGTATAAATGTTTTGTTGGCTTTCCCTTGTGTTAACATACTCCGGGTCATATTTGGGGTGGCTTTTACGTTGCCTTTCTCATGTGTTGGCTCCTGGGCCTCTTTGGGGTTGATATTTCTGTGCCATCTGAGACGTTTGTGTGCTACTCTCTCTGAGCAGCTCATTTGTTACACATTTGGGTTGCGACCTCCGTGCAGAAAACCCTAATGTTTTCGATAGTATCCCTCATCGGTTGATGGATGGATCTTTCATCCGCTTCATTCGGACAATCTTCTCTGATCGAAGAAGAAAAAAGCAATTTTATTGTTCTTCTCTCTCAAAGTTGTTTTTGTTTGATGCTTGATTTTATTTTTCTTGTCCATGCATGCCAGTTAATAAGAATATTGTTGAACAGCACTCGTCTATATGTATCTATCTTTCAATAGTGTTGCCCAGATCTGCGTCATCCTGGAGTCATGTTTCGTTGAGAGCAATAACGTCCGAGTTTTCTTTGTCAATATTACCAACATCGATATTGTCCTTTGACTTCTGTCAAGTATTGCAATATGGAAAGATACTATACAATACTTCAACGACCAGGAACTGTCCTGGTGTATGTGCGTGTAAATCCTCGGAATTGTCAGAAATTGTACAGAGTTCGACTCTTGTCTCTATTTTCCAGAAAAAGATTTCGTTTTATCATAAAAATCAGGCTTTTTCAAGGAGATTAAAGATTATATATTTAAAAAAATTAGTCATTTAATTAAATACTATTTTTAGAAAAATATTTTCCAAGAAAATTGGACATTTTGGCCGAAGGCATCATATTTTCTCACTGATCATTTTGTAGTACTGCGTTTTTGGGGCTAAAACCCCCAGCACCCTTTTAAGGGGGTATTAAGTTTAATATGAACAAAATTAAATAATAAAATCAAATAAATGTTATATACATAAATAAGTGCATCATTACATTTTACCCCTATCACCCCAAAAAGGAGTTAAAAAAATGGTCAACAAATGTTGGTATCCTCTAAAAGAAATTATAGGTCATCATTGCAGTGTTATATAACCTCTTTTTGGGGAGATAGGCGTTAAATTTAATGATTTTTTTTTTATTTAAAAAAATAATTTCTTTCGTTTTAAGTTTTAAGTTTAAGATATATTATGACTGCAAATAAAAAAATGTTATACACATTTAAAAAACCCTTAAAAGGGTGTTAGGTTTAATACCCAAAAACGTAGTACTATACATTGATCAGGAAGGAATTTTCAACAATTTAGTACCAATTTTCTTTGACCACCTCCCGTGTTAATCATTTTAAGAACTTCTTTTTGGGTAGATAGGGGTCAAATATAATGATGCATTTATTTTCTTAAAAAATCATTTATTTAATTTTATGCAAGTTTGCCTTAAAAAAGCCCACTCAAAGAGTGTTATGGATTTTAGCTCCAAAAACAAAGTACTACAAATAGATCAGGGAGGAAATTTGAACATTTTGTAGTTTTCTTTTTTTATATTACATTTTTTTTTTTGACCAGCCCACTTTGGACTATTTTTATAACTCCTTATTGGGCAGATAGGGGTAAAATGAATTGATGCACTTATTTAAAAAAAAAAAGATCATTTTATTTTACTTTTTTTCATTATGACTTCAAATAAAAAAGTTTCATACAAACATAAAACCTCCTTTAAAGGGTGATAGGGACAATAAAGAGCAATATTGCCGTCATTTTTATTATTTATATATTAATATATTATATATTTTTTAAATCTGTATATTTTCTCGATATTATTTATTTAATCATAATCATTAGGTGCTGTGTCGTTCTAGAAATGGCCTGGATATAATGCTTGTAAGTCCTCTGGGTTGTCGGAAAGCATGCATATCATTCGAGAGTTCAATTTGAGCGAGTGCGGTGGACATTTCTTCAAATGATAGCACCAGTATTGCTCACAATTCTACGAAAGTAGAGTTTTGCTGACTTCACTCCGGATTCCCAGATTCCACCGACCCAAAGTGAACCAGGGGTGTTAATTTCCAACGTATAACTTCGTTGGCCAGAGTTTTACCGACTTCCTCAGATTGGATCGAAAAAACACTTCGGCCTGCCGGTCGGGATTGAACTGGCGACCTCCCATAAACCACGCCAACGCGTTAACCCACTCGGCTATGGCTATGATTGAATGTAGCAGTTTAAATCAATAGGTTTCTCTTGCTATTAATTATTAATAGCCTATTTCTAAAATAGGTTATTGATTTGGAATAACGGAACATTACTGCCATCAATTAACATATATACACGCACCCTGTATAGATGATTCACGATTCCGAATATGAATAGCAAGATAGACCTCGGTGCATAGAGATATCGCTGTAGTCGCTAAGCATCTCGGAACATTTTCCGCGGCGTGCGGTAGTACGATGGAATGCAACTATGAAGGTCTGGGTCATAAGGTCGCTTACCAGTTCTAAGTGGAAAGCGCAAGTAGCGAAGCAGACATTTTTTATGCTAAAAATCATCCCTGCAATGTAATTTCCACGCTATCTAAACACTGAACATCTAATGGCCACCACGACTTTTTACCTCTAATGCTAATACGAGAATTAGCGATCCCATTATCGTGTAAATCGACGCCTCCCACGTAGCTGTTTTTTTAAATGTGCTTGCCTGTTTTCATTGTGGCACCAGGAATACGATTAAATCGAACCATTCCAGATGCACAGAAACCACGTACTTATCATATTTGTCGGATGCTCCCAAATATGGCTACAATATGAAACATATAGCCACCATTCGAAGAAAGGACCCAACGTTTGTAACCGAAACGAATTGGTTTTTGCAGAATTACGACCAAAATATGGAACCATGGTTTCATCAATTGACAAATGCTCAGCGCAAATACCAAACTGCATGTACCTTTTGTTCAGCATTTCGAATAATTGCCTCACTATTGCACATTTATCAGACATTTCCAACGTGATTATTTGCGAGATGAAAATTTGACTACAACCGCAGGAAGGTATTCCGAGGCATTGCTTGTCGCACGATTGGTATATCAAATACAGGATCCATATACCAAACAACTTCAATTGTGGTACATGATGATGTCATATATTACAATTTCAATAATCATCAAAAAACAATTTTGATTTATAAAATAGACAATATTACAACGATTCTTATTTTTTTTATAAGACATTAAAAATGCCCGCGCCTTGCCTTTTTCATGTCTAGAAAGTCAGTCAACAAAGTCCAACATGGCGATGTAATGATATTTTCATATTTTCCTATTTTTGAATTCTTAAAATAAATACTGCCTGCAGTGATAAGATATCATTTTTAGCATCTATTGTAATTTTAAACTTGTTAATTACTAATAAAAATGTACGAACTGTTAAAAACAGAACTGCTGCTATATAGACATACAAAATGTTACGATATAATGTCCGGACATTTCTCTAGACATAATTTATGTTATATGACATTTTTGGGTATCCACCAAGACTTATGCATGACACAAAAAAAGTATCGTTGAGTAAAAATGTTATGTAATTTAGTATACAAAAATATACATAAGTTTTGTTAAAATAAATTTGAAAAAATACTGTAACTTGGCAATATTTTCCGTTTTGGAAAGTAAACGAGAGCCAACCCTTCTTTGACGATATACGCAGCTATTTGTATAGTCGAAAGCTCAAATAAATGCCGAGCGACCACTCCGAATTCCAATGAATCCGCCCAAAAACAGCACCCCTTTCTCTCTAATCCAACAAGCAAAATATACCAACAAACATTTATATAAATATATATATAACCTATAAATACATATATAGGTATGCTGAATATAAAATTACCATCCAAGAAAAGCGATCGATTAACATATTATTTTACATATATTAGGTATTGTGCACTATATAATAGCAACATTACAGAATATAGCAGTGTATTGTGATTATTGTAATAATGTAGATTATGTGGAGTATGTATATTATAAGGGATGCATAGCGCAACAGTATATACAGTATATATATAAACAAAAATTGACAAGAAAGGAGGAGAAAACCTTCGCATGAGAACTAGGTCACCCATCGATATGGCAGTTGAACCTTTCAAACGCAAACATAAGTACACACAAAATACACATACACACATATTCTGATGATATGAATTATAAATATGGAAGAAAATCGTTATACTCGATTATTGAACACATTAGCGAACGTTATTGGACATCAGACGCGCAGTATAGTTTAACACCCACTATATGTTTTGCATAATTAATTTTCACACAGAACTTACGGTATCGCTTCATCAGACTCTTCTTGTAGGCTGCTTTTCCGGCCAGCTTTCCCTCAACAAGACCGGCACTGTCGTCCGAATCTGTACCAGAATATGTACGATCCCGACGACGTCCTCCTGCCGGCAATGATAAGTCCAGCGGAGCGTCCTCGTCCTGCATCTCTTCCGAGTATCGCCGCCGTTCCTCATGATCAGAGTCATACTGTGATATAATGTGCTCCTCTTCATCGTAGAAATCCTCCTCGGCACTACTGCACCGGTGTTCCCGATGCTCCAGATGCTCCTGTTGATTCACATTGTGCTCGTCAACGTATTTACTATGTTGCTGCGATGGTGGAGGTGTTGGGGACATGGGTCGTGTAAAGACCGGCTCTGACTGATAGACTATCCGTTGAGGTTCTGGACTGACGGAGCGCTGATGAACCCTTGGGCTGAGTTCCTCACGCAGAATCATCGGAGATCGATCGTCACGAAGCACCGTTGTTGTACCTGGGGAAATCTGTTGCGTCGCAAAATGCGGATACACCTGCTGTATCATCATCATTTTCTATATTTTTATTGTGGAGATGTATAATTTTGAAAATATGGGATAGTTTCACTGATCCGACGACATAGTTCACTGATCACACTCACTTCAAACTCTCTTAAATATATTAGGTAATCTCACTTATCTATCACTAGATTCACTTAAAGTTATGTCGTTTAGAGTCCATGCTGACATGTTTCGCTGTCCATTTTCATTTATAATCCCGTTAAATTACACTAAATATGTTTTTATTATGTTTAATATTATATGCTTTTGTTGTATTGATCGAAGGCTTTCGCTTGTACTTATCGTTTCACTTTTATTTGCACTTGTTTTCAGAGTCCCGAGTTTCTGTTCACTATATTTTAAATATATTTTTTTTATGTATGCTAGATTTTCCAAACGCCGGCACTATTTCCACTGCCACACACACTTATACACCGAAATGTTTGCAAATATCTTTTATTTATTTGTTAAATAATTATTATATGTTTTTTGTTTTTGTTTTTGTATGTGTGTGTATGTAAAAAAAATAATAAAATATACAACACCGCTCACACACACACACGATTAGCGGCTGAGGTAGAATTGCGAAAACGCGTGATAGCCCGATCGGTTCTCGAGTCGGAATGATGAAACAAATGAGATATCACAGCACACGAACCGACCTTCCTCTACTTTTTCCCATCGACGCATTTGCTCTCTTGCTCTCTCTCACTCTCGGAAATTGTTTTGCGGAAAATCTCGACGAGAGCAATCCAACACACACACACACATAGACGAATAACACAGCTACAAACGAAGGAAAACTCATGCAGGCAATCGAAGTGTTGTATATACATCGGCGCACGCGACTGGAGTGAGAGTGAGCGGCCGGCAGACTGCTAACTGCTATAGCAACATTGAGCGCAATGCTACCGGTGCGTTGTGCTTGTGTGAGAGAACGACTCACCAACACTAGCACAGCTGCGTTGCGTTGCGTTAAACGAACTAATACAAGCCCAACCCCGTCACGAGACTTTGCCGAAAATGCGCGTCTTCTGTGTATGTGTATTGTTTATGCATGCATGTATACGTATCGTAGACGAATACGCAAGCAATAAAGCGGTTGATATTCTGTCGCAGAGTTAGCAGACAGATTTTATATACTCTCTTATATATTTGTATATATACACGCAGTTTCTGATACATAATGGCATAATTTCCTTTTCTTGACGCACTGGGCTCTCTCTATATAATATAGCTTATGTGTTAATGTATTGGTGTTTTTGAATGTGTGTAGAACTGGCTCTAATCTTACATAACATTTCACAGAGGAATACACAATTTTGATATTATTATAATTCAGACGTCATGCCTTAATTACAATTATGTCTTTGCGTTCGGCTGGAGATATTGCCGGCGGCAGAGACGGTCGGTCGGTAGTGGGAGTGCAAGGGTTCAGACTTTTGATGTTGTATTTTCAAGTATATATGGGAATACGAAGGAGTTATCTGTCTGTATATGGATATGATGATATACAGAATTTGAGATTTGGGTTTGATGACTGGAAATAGCGTTTTTCAGGCGAATGTAATTTTGTTTAAGTGATTGAATAGTCTTGGCTTTGAATTTATTTATTTAAAGGAACAAATATTTTTTTTTTTTTGAGGTACATTTAATAATTTTGAAAATATTTTAAAAAGTTGGTATAACTACATGTATTTTGTAATTTTAAAAGTAAAAACAAATCATAAAGAGAAATGATCTTTTTGAAGTTTTGAATTAAAATTATATAAATTTGTATATTATATAAAATTTAAATTTGAAACAATAATGATTGATTTAAAAATTAAAAATCTTTATTAATTTAAAAAAAATTAAACACATCATCCGACTAAATATTACAAAATGCAATTCAAACAGCGCAATGCGCTCAAGAACCGTGACTATATATAAAATACGCGTATTTGTAATTTGCAAGTATGCGTGCACCTTAAAGTTTCTCGTCGTCTCTTTCTGACTCACACTAACCTACTGACTGAATAACTTACCCAACCACTCGTGTGCACATACCATTGAAAATTGAATCCACATTCGCACACACACAAACATACCCTTATGTATGCAAGTATTCATTATATACACGCATGCGAGCCCATACTCGTGCGAGAATGCACACGCACGCGAAATACGCACATACATGCTGAGTGTCGGGCGCATGCGTACGAGCGTTTGATGTCACTTTCGCTTGCTCACAATCTTAATACTCAATGTTCACGCAATCGAAGAGAGAGTGTCTGAGAGCTTCAGCTATAAACATAAGTAGATATTGGTATATATATATATATATATATCCCTCATTGGGACACAGGTCATCTGATTCATTAAGAAAGAGTTTCGGCTCTAGGTTATTAGGCTATTACCGCTTAGTTTGGAGGTAGGCTGCTACCTTGGTTGACCACCTCAAGAGATAAGACAATCATTCGTCAAAGTCTGAATAACGGGACATTGATTCCATTTTTATATAATACACACGCACCCTTTATAGAATTGTGTATGACGGCGTTGATAATTCACGAATATCAAAATACCAAGTTAAATCTCTGTATAAAATAAGCGAATTTCTGCAAATTTAAAAACACGACCGCATACATTAATTAATTAAATAATAATTAATGAATCCGGTGTGATACATCGGATACTATGAGATAATATTTATATACATTATACAAATGGTTTTGAAAAATCGGAAATATTGCAAAATCACTTGGTGCAAATAATTAGAAAACTTCAGAAAAAATCCAGAAAACAATGAATTATGATTAAAATTACCTTTATTAATAAATAAAACATTAGTATTTGGTTGGATAGCCCATGCTCTTGAGAACATGACCGCATCTCCTTGCCATACTCTCTACAAGTCGATGGCATCGTGTCACGGGAATATTGTTCCAAGCATTTTCAATTCTAGCATACTATTCATCAAATGATCCAAACTTCATACCATTTATCGCTATCTTAACATCACCCCAAAGATGTTCGATTGGATTTAAATCCGGACTTTTAGGTGGCCATGTCATTACATTGACTTGATTGTCCGTAAGCCACTGCTTTACAAGTCAGGAAGTGTGCTTCGAATCATTGTCATGTTGAAATGTAAATGATATTGGCATATGATCAAAAGAATATGGTTCAATATGCTACTCTAAAATGTCCATGGTCCATTTTAACTCTAATCCACACGATCGGTCCAACGCCATGGTAAATCACAAAAGTTTTAATAGTATATAATAGATTAAAAGCTGCTTGTCCCGGACGCCAGACATCATGATTACAATCACTCTCTACCCGATTAAACTTGGACTCGTCATTCCAGAGGACGTTTTTCCAATATTGCAGTCCTTTGCCAATGTTGACTTTGGCGAATTCAATTTTTTTCTTGGAGACAAGTGGTTTCTTACGAGGGGTATACCCATGAAGTCCGCCATCATGCAGACGACGTCGTGCTCACCTCGAGTCCTATTTTTCTTTTTATCTTCATTGTCGAGATGAACGGATCACGTTTGGCACATCGTACTATATTTCGGTCGTCTCGGTCTGTTGTTTTTTTTGGCTTCAGCTTCCGGCAAATGTTATCGGTGGTGTTATCGAAGTAACTGTTGTTTCCTTAACAAAACAAAATGTATTGAAATCGGACAAGAAATGTTTACCCATCTCATACGTTTTAGCCGTTCTAATTATGTGCACCCGTCTGTATTTGTTTACAGGTTAGTTGGTTTATACGTTTGTTTAAAATTATTATAAAGAATAATTAAAATAATTAATTAGCATAGTTAAAAACAAACAAGAACAAATATAAATGTTTTATTACGAAAGCTAGTTGATCTGTCGAGGACTCTCAAGCCAATCAACACAAAATCAAAAAAACGATAGACAGATAGATGAGTGTATAAAGGATATTGATTATGAGGTACAAATTTCGCTCAGTGCCAGGCATAACATAATTTCGTATGTAATAATAATAAAGAGGAGATCAATTTTTATGTCACTTTCAAGATTTTTCTGCCAAAAAACCAAACAGTATTTAAAAAAGGGCTACACGCTTGTTTGTATCGTTGTGTATAGCGAGAACAAGTAATTCCACCGATTTTGTAAATAATTTAGCAACCAAAATGCTACGAACAAGGTTCTTGTAGAGTTTGTCTTCTGATAAAAGTAATTTACGGGCAAACAGGAAGTGAACATTAAATTGAATAATTTCATTTTACATTGTAGATTCAAGCTATAATATACATAAGATATGCAATGGCATATAATTGTAAATAACGAAAGATGAAGGATTGAAAGTCAGATAATCAAGAATTGATTTAATTTAGTTAGTGAGGTAAATTAAAATTGTGTTATTGTATTGTATTGCGAGAATTAATTAGGGTTATGAGGAGGCTGAAATTAACTCATGCCGAAAATGCAAAACGCATAAATTGGTTTTCAATGCGTTACACGATATAAATTGGCCAGCATGGAAGGTCCTCTAACAAAAAGCGTTACATGTCCAAAAATTATTGACGGACCGCAGGAGCATTTAAATAAAGGACTTCTGTTTTGGATTAAAAATTATGCGAGATGGAAATCATCATGTTCGGCAACTAAATCAATGCTTAATACAGTAAACACACGCTCAAGTTCGAAGGCGGTAACATTATGGTTGCGTTGGTCCGCTTCACCGCATTTCTGGACGTATGGACTTTGAAATATTGCCGATGACATTATGGATTGGCCACCGCAGAGTTTGGACCTAAATCCGATCGAAAATATGAAGAACTATATGAAAATATAATATGTTTTGTTTTTGTATTATAATAATTAATATACGATCGTAGATAGATAAAAAAAATACTTCCAGTACGCAAAATAGACAAAATTTTAAAATAATTACAGAACAAAGAAGTTATCCTTTTAACATTAAAGGTTGTTAACAATGCTCCACTATATGTTATAATAAAAAATTGATTGTTAAGTTGGAAGGAGTTATACAAAGTTTTAAATTGTTGGCCGAAATACAATCTTTTCTAAAATTTTAGTTTTTTTTGACAATTGATATATTTTTTTTTGCAAATAGAGAGGGAAAATTAAAACGATGTATTCATTCGATCATATATTTTGTTTAAAATAATTATGTAGTGAAGAGGTTTGTAATATTGACACCTTTAGCATTTTTGTGTATAACCTTTGCTAAAGAAACTTATTTGATAAGGCAAAAATTAAAAAGTTATTACCCTTTAGGCATTTAAGACAGATGTTAAAAAAAAAACAATAAATTCATGAAAAACCGGGTGATTTACAAATATGTATTTATTGAAAAAAAAGAAGAAAGAAGCAAACAATTATTTATTTTGATGTATTGTAACTTATTACAAGTCATCATATAAATCGCAATTTGGGCTGAAGTAAATTTCTGACGATTTAAAAATCTAATATTCAAATTAAAACACCTAAAAAAAATCTTGTTCACATGAAATGTTTAAAACCTCATTGTGTATGTGTTAAAGACGATCACAGTACAAATCGCGGTGTTTCAAACGTCAGAAACGTGTAAACCCATTAGTACCTCTTCAACTTGAATCTTTATCTATAAGATAAAATACTTACCAATTACAAAAAATAGTACCATTTTAAGATGACATTTTATCGATCTATTTAATAAATCATTGTTACCATTCGAAGAAGAACATTGTTTTTTATCCGAAGAATTTTTTATTTATATTTTTACAATTTATGAAGAAATTATCTCTGTGGCAATACACTTTTTTATTATCGGTGGAATTAGCATAGAACAATTCATATCAAAAACACTTGTAAACATTTGTATACTGCTGTATACACATATACCAAATATGCCATATGGCGTATACACACTTGAAGTAGAATTCTATTAAATTCCATTTAAGCTGACAATAGCTAAAACAAGTTCTTAAGACACCATACAGAAAAAAACATTATTTCCGCGTGTTTGTTAAGATTGTTGATAAACTGACAACACGTGTATACGTGTACACTGTGCTGTTATTGTATTTTCTTACATACCACTATTTTGATTGATAAGACGTTGACGACGTGACTTTTTAACTCCAATATTGTCATGTAGTCGACACGTCTTTTTTTGCGATAGTGTTCTCTGGCCGAGTTGTTGTTTGTGTTGTTTTTCTGGAGATAGGAGCAAAAGCAATTAGGCGCTGACACACTTTTACGTGTATACATATAACTATACAGATATACATCTATAAATTAGTGCGTGTGCATATATATATATACATATATTATTGAGTTAAGACTGTGCAATGTGTGTTTGTATATTAAAGACATGCGCTCTGTTGTGATAAGAGGAAAGTTGATAGCGTGTGCCAACGTTTTAACTGTAAATTATACATACACAAGGAACGTTCGTTAGACTTATCGCAATGCAATGATTCTCTTTATGCTATAGAGGAAGTCTTGTGTATATTGTATAATATCAATTAGTTTCAGATATAGCTGACCAGGATTTTCGATGAACAAAAATTGAGCAGTATATTACAATATATTTGTCAGTGGCCGTTTTGACAGCTCAGGGACCATTTTGATATTATATTAACTCGTGTACTATTTATTTTACTTGCTTTTTGTATATTGTTTGAAGTCGCGTACAGTATTAAATAAATAAAATATAAAAACTTGTCAGAATTAGTGAGATAGCTACGGATTATAATTGCTAAATTCAAAAACGCTCGTGTTTATTTATTTCGAACCGGAGACCTAACGCGATCTACATATCATATTTTAAAAATAAAATTCTTGGATGTTCTTTAAAATCCTTTTTAGAATATAGATATTGTGTTTACATCAAAAAGCAACAGCCAGCCATCTATATATATATATATATATATATATATATATAATTCTTTTACTCCTATGAC
>JANSTU010010040.1:0-15848 GCA_027564075.1 Bolitophila hybrida
ATTATTAAGTGCGAGCGTGCGCGTCTTCCTTCGATCCAATTAGACACACGTAAGGTGTACACAATGCCGTGCTCGCGTCGACCGCGCACGCGCGCACTTCATCAAACAATATCGGTAAACAGTACATTTTTCAAATTCTTATATTTATTCTTTATTTATTCATTGTTTATGTTCTGAACGCACGCACACACTTGCACACTCGTTTGTTTACCTTCGAGAGTCCATCTGCGCGTGAGACTTTGCCGCGTGTAAATGCTCTACCCTAAGCATATATTATATACTGTACATAGTTCTTCAATAAACAGCAAAGAATCAGACTGCATTTATTTTACAGACGAATAGGAATATATTAAGTGGATTTTCGGCTAACTCAAATTAAATACAAATCAAATACATGTATTTCAAGTGTTTGCACAGATGATAATCACACGTCACGTTTCGGGATTACGGCAGTAGCCAGCCAGTCAGAGCAGCTGTCAAAGGTTTTTGTTTACCTTTATACACAAAATATATACATTTGCGCCGAGTGTCGAGTGCTTAAACAGGTCGAGCGACGTTGAAGCGCCCCCGCCCCACCGATCATCACATCACGAGCTTTTTGAAGTACGCCAGGCTTTATTTATGTTTGCTCCATTCAGTGTGTGTGTGTGAGAGTATGTGTGTCCATCAAAATCGTTTGACGGTTTGAATAAACATGTAAAACAAAAAAAAAACAAAATACTATAATTTCACAAGTATCTTTATATAGGTATATTCAGTTTAATGTTTTGTTTGCACGGCGAATATGTGTGTTTGAACAGGATTATTGAAAATAGTTGTTTATGCGAGGGTAAACAAGAGCACTAAATAGACACTACAACTGGCATTGACATCTGCGCCGGATTTGTTTGGATAACCCATATCGGAATTGGGATAACAAATACATATCAATGTCAATGTGGAATTTAGACGTATTTCAGAAATGAAGGCAATTTTGTGTGTTTCCATGAAATGAATTTAAATTATTTCCAATATTGCGAATTTTATTTTCATTTTTAACAATAATTACTTTACTCCTCAATGATCAGCTCCATTTAACATTGTGTATTTATATTAAATCAATCTTCCCTGTTTAATTAAATTAAACCTTTATATTTGTGTGTGTATAATATTTTATGCAAACAAATCGTGTGCTGCCAGTTACAATTACAAGAATATATACACTTACACGGTTCTTATTTAAGCAAGGCACCCACAGAGCAGTTGTTTTCGTGGAGATGATTAGCTGTCAACCCTTTTCTACGGAAGGTATAAAAAGGGGTTTTGTAATGTGTATAGGTACGTATATATAAAGGATATTGAATTATATATAATCGTATACATTTCATTGGGTAATAATTAAATAACAAAATGCAATTGAATAAGGTGATGACACATGTCAGCAGTAGAGATCGATTGATGCTTTTTAAGTCAGCAAATAATTTGCAAAATTTAGATTTTAAAAATAACCGATTATAATAGACAAATTAAAGCAGTACTCTAAATATTATATTATTTAATAACATGTTATAGCAAATTTGAAATATTTCAGAGTTAATAACTTATTTACAGCCAATTTTCGACGCAAAATTAGCAAGAATAAATGCTAGATATAATTAAATAAATTATCTAGAATTATTGCAAAATAAAAACAAACAATTTTTCTATGACCTTTTAGTACTTTATCCAACAATGTTTTGATTTTGTTAGACTACAAACGTATTTTACTTTTATTATTTAAATAAACTTAAAAACGAGCCTTTAACAGCCTACAAGCCTAATAAGGTTTGTTGTTCGAATATATGTATTAATTTAAGAGTTAGTTGGATCATAATAGCGACATTTAATTAAGCTATTATTTATATATTAAATTTAATTCTCAGCAAATTATAGCCATTGAAAACCAAAAAAATATAAAACCAATTAGCTATAATTTTCGCTAAATTAATTAAATAATTCTCTCTAAATTGTAACCTCCAAAATCAAAATTTTAAAAAAGCTTAGTTTTTATTTTTGCCAAATGAGGTTCATTTGGCGGAAGTACACAAACATAGATAAATAAAATCCGACAACCCTTAAAAAGTTATTGTATAAAAAAAGTTGGCACAGGCCGCCATAATATTTTTAAGTCTGTAGAAAGTTATGTTTTTTTTTAGATAAATTAAATTACCTATTGTAATATACCCCAACAATAAATGTAATTTTTCTAAAAGAAAATAAACTTTGAAACCCTTGTCCCCTGAATGATTTACTCTCAATAAAATAGTGATTTAGGGTCGGAGAGGCAGAGCTAAAGTGTAGTGAGTTTGATTGGTGCTATTTGCTATTATTATTGCTAAATAATAGCTAGTGAAGAAAAATTAAGAAAGCCAATTTGCTTTTATAATAATATTTTAATAAAAATTAAGCCTAAAAGTTTGCAAATTAAAAACGAATTAAAAATTATAACTTGTTTTTTGCCAAAGTCAATTTATATAATAATAAATAAAATAAATATAAATAATAATATATTTTATAAAAAAAAAACTATCTTTAAAATGGCAAATTAAAAACGATTAAAAGCTTATAACTGACAAAGCCAATTTACTTTTATTTTCCCTAAAAAATAGCTAGTAAAATCACAATAATTACTAAAAACCAAATCGCTTTAATAATAGCCGTTTAATAACTAATAATCCTTAATAATAGCTAAATTAAAAACAGAATTAAGACATATAAACAGTTTGCTATAATTCTTACTTAAAAACAAAATGATGCCGAATTTTTAAAGCTATTTTTTTCTTGGATGGGTATAAATGAACCTACTATAGAGAGTATAGTTTATTTGTGTCTTTTACATGTTATTTCTCCGATTTGGCTATGTTAGGCTCGTCGCATGGCTTGGTAGGACTATATATTGTCCAAGATCATGTTTCACATGTGAAAGGGCAACATTGACACGGAAAACAGATCTTGTTGATACTTTTTGATACAGAATAATAAGATATAACTCAACTCGCCTCAATTTCATCTTCAGTGGTTTAATATTTCTGAGATGTGTTTATTATTTTTTACTGTACCACCCTCTTGATATCGGCGTAAAGTCGATTGTTGTTGGTCTGGATATCATAGGTTTTCTGATGGTGTTTTTCCTCAACCCAATTATTTTAATAGTGACATGAACTTCATTTTAACTGAAAAGTCAACTTCAATAACAATTTTATTCTTTTATTTTAAGTGAGCACGATAGTTTTCAACCTTAAAAAAATCGATATTTTGTATATGAAAGTACAATATTTCAGGAATATTTTGTGAAAACTTCTAGACTATCGGACTAAAACTTGCTAAGATACCGGTGTTCGGCCAATGAAAGTTTACGAAATTTGGTAATATAATATGTTGTTGTTTTCTTATGTTGAAATACATTTGGTATGTGGCATAAGAAGATATTGTGATTCAGTCGAGAACATGAAGAATACCGATATGGGTATCCTATTATCATTAAGCTTCAGAACGAGAAATGCCCGAGCGGCGAAAAGTCCTGGTGAACATGGCAAGCTTCTGCAGCAGGTACTAATAAACCAGTCTGGAAAGTCGCAACGAAACATCTTTAAGTTTACTTACCGGTGGTTGATTTACGGCTCATAACATATTAAATTTCATGGTAGTCAACATCGGTCATTCTGCTCACGAACATGTCCTAAAAGAGGACAACACTTAAATAGAACACGCCGAACTAAAATCACAATGCGGAAGAACAACTCGTAGACAACACTATCCCCCTATCGCCCTGGAATAGTGATTCAATTGTGAAAAAATCATTATTATACTCTGAATTCCATTTTTATTTCAGATAACACAGTGATGCTAGGTTTTACGGAAGCGCCTCCTATTAACATACTCTTCAAAGATTATAACATTATAAATCGCTTTATTCACTTTGGAAATCCCCACATGATACTATTTTCGACATGGACAAATCAAAATCTATGTTTTATTATTATTGTTTTTGATATGTGATTCTAAATACTTTTTGCAAACATTTCCTAAAAAAACAATATGTAATAAGTTATAAAATTACAAAAACGTTTTAAGATGCAGAAATGTATGTAAAATTTAATACATACATTATAAAACAATATCACTCAAAAAAGAAATTGTCCATATAATTTCAGATAACACTCACACAAATTGAGTTCAAAGTTCACATTGTGATCAAACAAATTACGATTAATTCCCGCATCGTCATTTACTATCAACGATAAGAAATAACCCACAAAAAACTCAAATCTTTTATATATAGCGCCCAAAACAAAACGACCGATAAATCAATCAATTAACCTATAAATTGTATTAAATAAATTATTGATATAAATCAAATATTTGATATCACACGGTAATTCAATAAAATCCTCGTGGAATTCATAAAAAAATACTGTCTCGTCCATAAAATACTCGAATAAGACTTATAGATTATTCATCGTCGGATTTTTTGGAAAAATTAAATACTTCTAATAAACAATATCTTTTAATATTCAATTTACGATGAAAGTATTTTTCACAGATTTCGAATAGTTTTTGTTTTGTTTGTTGTTGTCTCTCACGAGACCACCCAGTGTGGTGATATTGTATTCATATGTACATAAACCTTCAAATATTATTAGGACAAGAAACAAAAAATCATATTTATATATGAATAATTGTTAAATATGTATGGGCTCGTCTTTTGCGACCACGGCGGCGGTTTGACACGATGAACGTTTCACAATAGAAAATTGAAATAGAACTTGTCTTCGGGAACAAAAACTGGTCTTTGTGCGTCATGTCGTCGCGTATCTGATTACGAACAGACAAAAAAAAAATATAATATTGATCGACAAAAATATGAGAATTTTTATCGAACACTCAGGAAGGGCGTTCATCGTTCATATATTTCTATATATATAACTTTCATTGAAAGCTGTGCTGGCTCCTCTTTTGAACCGACAACATTGAAAAACGATTAAGGTATTGGTTTACAGACGAGTGCGAGTGTCTTGCATCTTTGACGCGCGCACACGTATTTTTTCTTATATTTCCAGTTGAGAAGATGGTTAAACGTTTTTTTTTTTGTAAAAATGCCAAGATTAGTCTTTGAAATTGAATACGCATTGCGAGAGGTTTGCGTGTGTTTGTTATAATAAACATTACACGCGGGTGTCAGGTACTTTTTGAAGGTGAATTGATTGCTTAAATGCAAATTTGCGACACGTGTTATAATTTCTTTTAGCTCATATTTAAAGGAGTTTTAAATTAAATTGAAATTACGAGGTGGGTGTCCTAATATATATAATTTACTAATGTATTCAGATTTTATTTCAATAAAGAACAAAAGAGGGTATTTGTGATAGAAACTAAATAGACCAAATAATACATCAGAATATGGTCTTTCTAGCTGTTTTTTTTTTAATAAAGTGGATAAGTTCTTTATTGCCCACTTAGCAGTTGCATGACAGAATGCATGGGAGTTTGAAGAGAAGCTAATTTTTTTTTTACCTAACACTATCCTAACACTGTAGAATTTGGGAGGAAGACAGAGTAAATTTTTTCGGGAAAGGTTATTGCTATAATTGTAAAAATTCGGCCTAGTATGTCTCTCAAATTATCAGAGTTTATAAGTTGAGGTCATAAGATTTGAGATTTATTTGCTCGTTATAAAATCATTATGACAATGGTCGCTGCCTGATTTGTGGGATCTGACTCACCATCCAAAGCTTAGTGCCACATTTGAAGAGCAGAAAAATAGTAAAAACAACACTTTTTAAAAGTAAAACATAAAAAAACAGTTCAATTTGGGGTTTGGAGGCAATGCTAAAATGGATTTTGAGTTTAACACTAGTTTATACCAGTTTTTCAGTCTTGTATGTATATTGGTGCGTCCATACCGCCAATATTTTTTGTGTATTTTTTACATTTTTTCCTTTTGTCAAAATAGTGCATTTTCTTAATTTAAATATAACAATATTCAATATTCATATTTAGTATTAATTTAAAGAATTATTTAGCTTTAATCGTTTGGATCATGCTTAATTCTTTATAAAAAGTACCTCTATACACATTTGGTAAACACCCTACACCCTAATAAAATATAAGCAAACACGACAAAAAATCACACAAAAACGCAAAAAAAATTAAAGTTTTGTAAATTATACTTCGTAAGGAAATAGTTTTGGCTTAATTACCTTCAATCCCGAAGCCATAGATCTCATAATTTCTAGAGATAGAGCCAAAAACTGGGTAAAAAGACGGAATATAGTTTTTTGGGTGATCTTTAAAAGCAATATCGGCGAATATGGCACAATCCAACGATTGTCCACATCAACAGCATGTTCTTTGACCTTCACAATTGTAGATCGCCCATTGTCGGCAAATGATCTCCGATCATCAATCAAGTCTCTCGGGTATCGCTTGGAACATTTGCCATCTATCATACAGGGTAAACTGTTGCTGAAAACTTCTCAAGGGGTATAAATCATATCAGAGATTTAAATTTTTATTTAAAAATTCTGGCAGAAGATTTGATTATTTGAAAATACAAATTCTCATAGCATTTTCTATGTTTTCCTGCTTTTCCTTTTTGTTTTTCCAAATATTGCAAATTTTAATATTTGCTAAACAACCTCAAGAGTGAGATGAACAAAACCAAAAAAAAAAGAAATCCAAATCCATTGATCCGTTTCAATCTAAATACACTCTTTAATGTTATTTTATCTGATCCAAGAAGTGGTCAACAGAATAAAGTTATTCCCAAATGACTAGCAGAATGAGCAATGAGAATGCACAGCGATGTTTTTTAATGAAATACACCCTCCTGAATAAACTTTCTTAAATAGGTACTTTAACAAAACACACGCTCCAACACACACACACACAGCCAAACAGAGATGCAATCATAATCAGTACTCTTTTTATGCAATTATATGCGAGACTGTTTGCGCATGGTATGTATTTGTATGTATTCGCCTCTGCCACGTGTGCGTGTGCCAAAATTGGCCCGTGCCCGCGTCAGTAATTCAATTGGCTTTCTACGTACAATCCGTGTACCTACCGTACTATACAGGGATAAATTTATATGCAGTAGCTTCTGCCGCTCATTTATTATTCTGCACAAGTGTACATTTTGCACACATGTATATATATATATATATATATGTTTATGTGTGTACACTTTAGAGACGTTTATTATAAATTGTGCATTCACATGGCGAAGGCACGAGAAAATGGTAAAGTAATCCATTTGACAGGCACAGGGATATATTTATATGAATATGTATATGTATATGTATGTATGTGTTGGTGAATGCATGTACCCAAAAAAATATGTGATTCAAAATCAATTTTCTCGTTGCGCCTGCAGAAAAGGATGCCGCATAGGTCTGGCTTAAAACGAGCTGTTTTCTTTTTTGTATTCTCGATGCTGGTTTCTGAGTTGAGCACTCCTTTCGATACAATATACCAATAGCTATACATATTTATATTACATATACACACACACATGTATGAATGTAATTGTGAGTATGCATTCATACATCTGTATATAAGCGCACTGCACCAAAATCCACACAACAAAAGAACGTAAAATTGCCAAGTACGCGAATGCGTTCCAGCGTGTATTTCGTACAATATTGCCAGTAATGCACCAGGCGGCTTCACTTATAAGTTGTACCCCGTTTATGTATATGTATTTCTGTATATGTATTGTATACCTTTCCGCCAGGCATCCTCAGCTAAAAACCAGTTTCTGCACTCTGTGCACACTCAAACGCACACATATGCACAGAGAGGGACTCGACACCACATGCATTTTATTGGCAATAACAACTCAGAATGACCGGCTTTCAATGGATATTTGAATTCCGCGCGTACTCGATTTGAAATTGCACTTTTATTGCGTGGTTGAAAGCTGGCAACAATAAGCCTTGAGCGTGAGATGCACTTTGCACACCATTAAGTTTCATACATATATAGACGTCAATATTCTAGCATTATTATTTTTTTTTAATTTGTATACAATTTATTCTTATAAAAAAGTTTAACTTACAATCGTTCTGTGTCCAAAGGAATACGACGTGGAACCTGAGTAAGCGAACGATGTGAACAGTCAACCGTTTGACCAGCACAGGTGCAGACACGCGGACATTTCAGGAGATCAGCACCGCCTGCACTGCCTAGATTTGCACCACCAATATGTATTCCTACACCATTATTGCCGATTGTCGAACCGTACGATTCACCTGTGGCCATCGATGGTACATCACATACGCACAAGACAAAGGCAACGACCAGAAGTCGCACGATTGTCTGAACCACCCCGTCGAACGGTGGCTTAACGTTCGACATTTCACATGTACGTGTATTTAAGAAAATAGAGGGGAACTATTGAAAGTCCTTAGACTCACACTAAAATGACACTTCACTGTAAATATACACTTAAAAAATCACGTTCGCACTTATTTTTGTTATAATTTCACAAAGGACTTTTATAGTAATATAATTCCAGAAGAGGCCACGTGCAGGCTGTGCTACGGTTTTCCAGTGTGAAGTACCGAAATCTATGCGGGCTGCTGCTCACTTATACGACTGTTCGATCGTGGTGACTCTGTTCTTTTCATGGCGAGACCTGTAAATAAAAAAAACAATGTTAAGAGCCAAGCTATAAACTTTATATTGAAATGTTAACATAAAAAACTAATTATTTGATCACTTTTTTTTTTAGAATATAAAATGTTTTTTTTATGCGCCGCTTCGTTAATAGCATAAGCGTGAAATTGATTCAGCCAACGAATAATCGATAATAATCGCGAAACAGAAACCTATTAAGCGAGTGCATCGTGTTAATGCAGTTTTATATTATATAAATGTTGTAGGATTACGTTTTGTTTATAAATCTTCGGTTAAGCGCGCTGATAGTATAAGCTTTAAGAATATTCGATACGCATGTCTGCGCTTATTGAGAAGAGCTTATTTTGATTTACAGAACAAAAAACACTCGCTAAAGATATTAAATAAAATGTGTAGGGTTTGGTATTATAAAAATTATATTTTCGGAATTATGAACGTTTATAATTTGTGATTTGTGTATATTTATGTAGCTCTTAAAACACATATAAACCTATTAAATACTTATAAATGTTTTTAATTCCGTTTCCTATATAGTTTTTAAAAATTGTTTAATAGTATTAGTTAGCGATCGTAAATTCAGATTTCTGGTAAATCTTAATTCCTTTCTTTTTAAGATCCAAGGCATCGTAAATATAGTAAAAATCATGATAAATAGTGATTATTATATATTATATTATATATATTTTAAAATAAATATAAAAATAATTAAAAAGAAGTCGTTAAAAAAGTCCAATTATTTTCTTTATAAAAATCCGAAGCTGCACTTGTGTAAAGTACGTGAAGGGATATCGTCAGGCCTACAATTGATATTATTGCTTTAAATTTACTATTTTTCCGGGCCACAAGAGATTGCGAAAAAAAGATTTTTTTGGAAGCGCTTCCAGGATGTCCACAATCTACACGCCCGTTTTGAAACTATTTCTACAACCCGACCTGCAACATTCAATATTTTCTGTAATTTGCAATAAAATGCTTTGAAGAAAATCCACATGATGCTTCCAATCAGTCTTAATCTAACTGCAAAACGTTACCACCTTTAATTGTTTTCCTACAATTAATTCCACAAATTGAACTTCAAAATAAATCTTTTTTTCTATACTAATTTCATGACATTTGCTTTACCGGAAGCAGAGTTATAGCGTCTCAAATTTCCGTGTTTTTTTATCATCGGTAATCAAAATTATCGGTACGAATCGAAGGGCATTGTTCATCATGAGTAAGTTTGACTGGGCACAACGGTTAATGGGTCATTTTATTTTGGTGCTTTGAAGCGGTTCTTGGATCGTATTCGTCGCATTCGACCAGAACATCGTGAGGAAGGGAGTTGGCGTTTGTTGCGTCACCCTTCACTGATTTTTGACCTAAAATCGCATTTTACGGGCAACCATTCCCATATTCGCCTGATCTAGCTCCGTGCGACTTTTATCTGTTCGGAAAATGTCATTTGCAAAGGCACGCGTTTCCGGCCATCCAAAAGACGTGTACCAACATTATCAGAGCCATGCCGATCAACGACCTAAAATCATCTTTTTAAATGCAAATCAGTGTATCGAAACGTAAGGGAACTAGTTTGAACCAACTTTGCCAAACAAACCATTTCTTATTCTTATTATTAAAAAATCATGTTTACTTTGAGACAGACTGTTTATAAAAATAACAAAACAATTCGACAATATAAAAAATGGAAAAAGTTAAGTTAATTTTTTTGAAAAGCAGTTTTTAAGGAGGAAAGTTAGCAAGGGGTTGAAAAGTGTATATTCCCTAAATTGAAAATTAAATTACAAAATCTATTTTTTTTAATTTATTTTTTTTTATTTTGGGTATATTGGCAACAGTTGTTTTGCCCCTGGCACAAAAAAAACATTATCTAGTCTAACTAACCATAGTTATGTTGTCGTGGTATTCTTTTGAATACTTAAATGGAGAGCGCATTCCTCGACTAATGCGTGGATGCAATTGACGTAACCCACGCTTCATAAACCTAATTCAAAGGTTCCTACTCGTGAAATTGGTGAAAGCAGACAGCGCTCACGTGCTACGTGTAATTAGCATTATTTAATTTTTGTTAATTACAAAAGAGTATCTTCTTCATAAATATTTTGATTATCCACCAAAAAATAGATTAAAATAAACAAAGTGTCAATTTCAACTTGTTTTTGTTGTTTTATATTATCATTCACTATATTTATGAATGAACTGATTATATTAGATTTATTTATTTTTTTGTAAAAATACTATGTAAAAAATTGTGTTTTTTTAATGATTTATTGTGATTGTGACTAGATAAATCTATTGATTTATAAGGGAAAAAAATAAATAAGATAGCGTTAAAAAAATTCAATTAAAAAAAAAACAAGTTTTCGTTTTTTTTTTAAAGGGATCGAACTAGATAATTTTGAGATTTATAAAACTCGGGCATTATTGAAGATTATCTAGTTCAAAACTGAATATTTTATTGCAAAAAATATATTTATTAGAAAAAAAACAAAAATTTATAAGTATAAGATGAATTATTAGAGTTAAATGTGGGAAAATATGAGTTTCAGGTTATATTGTTCCATTTCCCTTTGCAAAGTGCTCCATAAATCTAGTAAAACTCGTCGATTCATCATTTTAGACAGTTACAATTATAGCATCTCCTCGGTATTGCTTGTAATCTCAGGTAGATTCTTTTCTGTTGTATAAAAGAAGAACATTCAATTGCTATTTAGCATGAAAACTTTGGTTCCAATTGCAACTTTCGCCTTCGGCAAATAACTAATATTTCGTATTTCATCACACTTTCAGAGCTGGAAGTACTCAATGGCCCAAAGCCGCCATGAACTGTTGTATTAAGGGAGAGCAGATTTTTTATTATGAAGAGGCCCAGGCTTTTTATTCAAAGTAGATACCAAACTACTCTCTAATGGCCGTTTGTCCATACATAGGACAATGCAATATAAAGAGAACTGCAGGCAGACTATAAAACGCAAACATTCCCGATAATACCAAGTTCTATTGGATTCATCAACTAACACTTTACGTCAGTTGTCAATTGACAATGGCTATGGTTCAAAGCAAGTTTTTGATCCCTCGTCTGCGTCTGTTATATTAGCAGGTTCCGTAAAGAGACGGGCATATTTCAGAGAATATTTATCGTCTCTCGTTGTGGGGGAGCCAGCAGAAAATGACACAAATATTTTGGCGTCGGTGGTACAATAAGCATCCTTTGAAGATGCAAATAAAAAACAAATGTCGATAACATCCGAGTCAATAATTTGGTAATTACGATGAATAAAAAGTGGTTTGGGCGATTGCTAGAGTATCACGAGCCATCCTGGGACGCCTTCGACTAAACAATAAAATTAAATCGAAAGGCCGTCGGCAAGACAACCTTTGTTTCCATCGGAATTATATTAAACAGTCGAGGAATTTGTTATGGCGCGTTGCAGAAGGACTTGTAAACTCTTTCAAGTTGCTAATAATAACACTGTGTCTAAAAACGTAAAAATTAAGCTCCTCACAAAAAGGGATCATTAAGGTATTATATTTGTTATAATCTGTAAGATCATTAAATTTTAGCTCGATATTGAAGTCGAGAAGCTGTGAGCTAAAAAAGGATGGATAGTCAAAATAGGTAATAAATTATGTTGCCGAGGGGTGACATAATTACATCTAATAAAACCCGAAAATATGCCATGCAACCTCTGTATAGCTTAAAAAAACTTTTCAGATGAGGCCCATACCAACTATGTTTGTGATCCAACAAAATATTTTTAGGACGTGGTGATTATTATCCAAATATAGCTAAAATAAATTCATATTCCCAAACATTCTTAAAGAAGTAAATTTTGATGACTAAAGTATAAAATATGTTGTTAGACAATTGTTAGTCAATTACAGAAATGCTATACTTTAAGCTATATATTAACCTATACTTAATAAAACAATTTGAAGGCGCACTTCATTCATAAATAATGATAGTTTTGTGTGTGCGGCACAAGTTTGTCTACATCACATATATAAAACCAGTTACGCATAATTATGCTCTAATTTTAAACCACTTAAAGAACAGAAATTCAAATAAATCAAAAGACTGCCGAGCGTGCATTTCAGAATAAAAATAAAGCAAACCAAATAAATGTGTTTATTCAGTGTATGTATATTAACCATATAAAATTATGATGTACATATATAGTTTCTCCAGAATGTCTGTGTATACTCAACGAACGTCAGTCGAGCGCTTGCACTTGGCCACAGGCGTGGCAAAGTGCATGGCCACTAAATCAGAGATGCTGCGCTATGAAAATTCGGGAAAATGTCTCTAACATACAAACAAAAAAAAACTCATTTAACCGACGCCGACGACTGCTCATATCTATACGACACTTGTTTTATTTATATTATAAACGTGTAAATCTGTCATAATATAAACGAACATAAGTCAAATCATCACACAAAACTTGCCGTCACGTCAGTCGGTTGCTCCAAAAAGAGTATACATTTAATTGCACCTCGGTTTGATATACATACTACTTAAATACAGTTATACATATACACATGTAATTTCCGCCAAATGAAAGGAATGCAAATAATCGAGTCATTGCATTTTCTGCTACTATATTTCTATATTGCCTCTGGGTATCCCAAGACGAATACACACACACACACATTGAGATAACTTATCAATTTTAAGACGTACATCATCTTATTTTTATTTTGACAAAGGTACATTGAAATTGAATATGAAGAAGAAAAAAATGTTGATATATGTTATATGCTGTAGAAATGCTCACGTCAGGCAATCGCGCTAACAAAAAAAAAGCGAGAGCACCGGAAATTGTATTTAGGAAATACTGTGAGAAGTTAGGCTGCGAATGAACAGTCGAAATGTATACATATAAAATGTAATATATATAAATATATATATATATATGTATTATATATAAGTGTGTATCTAATGCGGGCCCGAGACTCTTTTGAAGATTACAATTTGTTTTATGAAGCAATCACGCATTTTTTTGTACACTGATTGATGGTTGCATGATGTGCGACTCTTGTGTATTTTAATTGTATAGCAGAAGACGTGACAAAGGGCAGATTATATATACTTATATACTTTATTGTTTTTTTGAAGCAGTCTTTGAAGATGTCATAAATTAAGCTTCCATGCGCAATTCAGTGCTTTTTGTATAGAGGATGTGATACTTTTTAAGTATACTGTTTTAATGATATAATGGAGCAGAAGACATTGACGGAAACAAAGTTTCGCAAAGGTAAAACAATAATAAACAACATAAGTACTATAAATCTATCATTTGAAAGATACCTCAAAATTACTCGATTTTCTGAGATATTAATTCTTTGAAATTATCGGTTACAAAGTTATATAATAAGCTCTTCATTTTGTTCAACTGAATAGGTTATTTAACTAAATAACATTTCGGCTAAATAGACACAATTCGAACAATTAGTGTTTCGGCAAAACAGATCATTTAGCTAAACGGCAGTTCGGCGATAAAGGTTTTCGATTTTGGGCCAAACGACTTTTTCGACTTATATTAATATTTTAATTGGACGTATTTTGAGAATCATTTGGCAAAACATCATTCTATTATATTTTATTAATAAAATCGTAAATAAAACATAAAAATAAAAATTAATAAAAATATTAATAAATCTTGATTTTGTTTGACCAAATACAAAAAAAAAGGTTATTCACTTATTTTCGGCGAAATTTCCATTCGGACAACTGACAACTTCGACCAAATTGGCTTTTATGATCGATAATCTAAATGGGTATTCGGTCAAATGGGTGTTTCGGCAAATCAACATTTGGCTAAATATTAATCTAGATGGGCATTTTGACCAATCAGTTTTTCGGCTAATATGTTTTTCGACTAAATTTAACGGTATAAGTATTTCAATAAAATTAAGGTTTCGTTTTCTGTCAATAGGCTTTATCGACCAAGTGGTTTATTAATCTAAATCGCCATTTGTATAAAGCTAAATTGATTTTAGGTCAAAACGGCTTTTTCGTACAAATCGGTTATTCAAGAAAATAACAGTAAACCAAATGGGGCTAAATCCAGCAATAACATGTTCTGAGCAAACTTTTATATTAACGAATCACCAAATGGTGCCCTATGTCCCGGGATTAAAGGGTCTCATATATACAGTAGAGGACAAATAATGAATTAAGAGCTGAAGATGGTGTACAAGGCAATAAAGGCATATGGACAAAAAAATCTGTGAGACTTAAGCGGCAACGAAAAACAACGGAAAACGACTGTGAGATTAAGCAAGAAAGGTCACTTTTGACTGCGCCGATGATTCACCGCACAGTACAGCCTCAAATCTCTCAAACTATAAGCAGTCGAACTATACAGCGCCGAGACTGCATTGCCCGACACTTGCCAAACAGCATTTGGAAAAATTGCTCTCATTTTGGCAGAACGTGCTTTGGAGCGAGCTGGGCTCGAATGGAGAGACGTATGTGCGCCGTCCACAAAATCAATCACTGAACCCCAGGTGCACAATCATGAATGCTTTTGTGGCATGGGATGCATTTTCGTAACGTCGGGTCGGTCCATTGGTACTCGTACAAGGACGGATGGACCAGTATCAGTACAAGGAGACCCTATAGAAGCACATGATGCCATATTTGTCAGCACAACAACGACACCAAACACACTGCTCGAACAGTGAAATCATATCTTATTGATGCTTCGGTGAGCGTTTTATAGTACCTCTGGTCTAATGTTGAACGTCAATTGGAGGGCCGTAAGTTCTGTTCTTCGTTAGAACTCTTCGAAAGAGTCACTTACATTTGGAAGAGCGTGGACGTCTGTAGGAAACTGGTCGACAGTATTCATAAAATATGTCAAGAAGTCGAAATAAGGGATATACGATAAAATATTAATACAAAACCATATGTAAAGCCTCTTCACACTAACAACCATGCGTTCTTAATTATCTTTCCGGTAAGTTCATTCGCACTTCTAAATTGAAGGAAAAATGTCGTATTTCCGAGTGTAATCGGCACGCGAAGGTTTTATAGTGGCCTGTTTTTAAATATGTGACCGCTACTGTATATTAGATATATTGCAAACCTTACGATCGTTGAAATAGCCAGAACATAAACGATCAGAAAAGTCTTTCAAATGTATCTAATATAATATTGTATAAAGTATAAGAAACATTAAGCTTAT
>JANSTU010010051.1:0-15841 GCA_027564075.1 Bolitophila hybrida
TATTCATATGTATATAATAATTACGCAAGCGTATATTTTTAGTTATATATTATTATATATTAGTTTAAAGACTCTATTAATAATTATTGTCTTTTGTTTAATTAATAAATTATAAGTATTATTATAAGCTCACACACTCGCACATATTGTATTCTGTCACATTGAACAGCATGCGCACGTTTTGCTTGCATATGTTTAGTGTGTATATGCACAAGATTTAATTGATTTTTCTATAATCACACAAAAGCACGTATTAATAACGCTTAAAGCACACCTGACACCATATAAAAATGCTTACACTTGAAGCGCCAACTTAAACTCCTCTGCTGATATTGTATGCCTGTGTGTGTACAATGTACTGTGTAGTCTCCGGCAGGTATGATGTGATATTTTATAGGTGCAATATGTAAAGGGTATAATATATGTTTTCGAATAATAGAGATCTCGAGTGAACCAATTATGTTGCAGCAAGTCCAGCGAACAAAAAGTTGCACTTTGTTTATAATAATCCAGTTAGAAATTATACCAGTTGCAGTCCTTCTCAAAATGTTAAGTTTATTAGCACATACACAGATAACCGTTCGATTTTCATTAAAAAATTATAAAATTATTAAATATATCGAAGAAGTATATAAAAAAAACTAAACAAAACAATAATAATAATAAAATCAGAAGTAAATTCGAAAAACCGTTGCTCACTTATGTCGTAAGCTTATGCCTATATACCAACGCGCACGATCCACCGTACACACTGTGGAAAATTTGTTTCGTTAACGACGGAGGTACAAAATCGACTAACTGTTCAGAGAAAAACGTTTATTAGTAAAATTCAGATTCTGAACCGACGAAAATTCATGTAAACGATGACGATGAGCGTGATTTGAGCGCGCATGTGTGAAAGAAAATGAGACATCGCAAAATAAGAAACATGGGTCGCCGAGAAGTGGTGATAGGCAAAACCTCTGAAACGATAGAGACACACGATGTGGCTCACAAATTTTGTCGTAGGTGCAGAAAGAACATACGTTCGTCTCTGTCACGCTGCCTATCGCAGGCCGAGTGCGTATAATTGTGATTGTGTTTGTACTGTCTGGAAAACATATGTTACGTCGTATTACTGTGTATATCGTATATGTCTATACATTTTTATCAAACATTAAAAGAGATGTATATAATAAGCTGCGTACTGTTGCTTCAATGTGAAATCTAGAGAGCATGCTGTTTTAAAAAACAGGACAACAACAAGATTGTATACAGTTTGTGACTCGTCTAACAAAAAGGTATTAAGAATTATGATTATGAATGCAATGACTATGTATGGATGTTTTTAGGGAAGCTGAAGTATAGAATTTTTATAAACATCATTATTACATTATCAGTACAACATAACAAAAAGGTACAATATAGATAATACTATATGTGCTTATGGGTCACCACTAATGACAGTTTATTCGTATATAATAAATAAGTTTCAACATATAAAAGCCTTAGTCCCGTTTGTTTACGTCATTATCATGATAATGAAGTCATGTCACATGTACTAACGCGTGTGTTGGGAAAACGTGCACAGAAGCTTCTTAACAACATCGAAAACATACAAATTTCCTGCTGTGTCTATGTGTGTGTACATAATACCTGCAATGTCAATAATAAAATAATAACACATATTATTGTTGGTAAAGATTCAATACATATTAGCGATATAAAATATTCCGTGGAATCAGGATTTAATCATTAAAAATGTTCGATAGATTAGGATTAATCTTAAAATTCCAAAAATTATGTAAAAACTTTTTTCGGTTGATGTTAAGTGATACTTTGGTACTATATATTTTTGTAATTATATAGAGAGGAACTAAGTTATGTAAATATAGTATAATGTATTGTATTGTCTATATCTCATAAGATCCTGTAATCCCTTGGGGGACATAGGGCAAGTGTGTGATGCAGCACACCGTATTCATTGAGCAGGAGTCTTAATTTGCCTTGACGCGACTCTAACAACTTTGCAGGGCAAATGCGCATATTTTTGAGATATCTTAATGCACCGAGATCTATCATGCTATTTGTATTCGGAATCGTGAATCATCAACACCATCATACACTTATTGTTCTATAGAGGGTGCGTGTGTATATGTTAATTGATGGCATTAATGTTCCGTTATTCCAAATCAATAACCTATTTCAGAAATTTCAAAACCAACACATACTTTTCACTTGTGGTTAAAATTTAGACCATGGTTAAGAGCGTTTAGCACGGTGTAATAGACCAAGCACAGCAACTTTCACTGCTTTAACCACGCGATAAAACAAGCCTCTTTAACCAAATAAAATCGACCAGTTTTCATGTGCAATTGCAGCAGCAAATCTGTCTCGGCTTGACGGAATGCCGTCGAACGTTTTTGTTTTTGTGTGTCACCATCGTCTTCAGTATCACCATCGTCTTTAGCAACATTTGCAGCATCTCCTGCCACCACAACACATCTTTTTGTTTACTACCTCGCTGCTCTTTTTTTATCTACCACAAAACACAAAGAAAAATCAATTAATAATTCATTTTCATATACGCAAATTACCGATATCTCACTGATAACTCACTTTTTATTTCGATTTGATTCCACAAAAAGAAATAGAAAAACTCGAAATAAATCGCATACACGCGTTTGTTGACAAAAATATCAGCTGGCTTGGTTTAGTCAAAACGGTCTAATGTGCGCGATAAACAATACCACTTATACCAAGCCATTTTCTATACCACAAGTGTATTTTGGACGGCTTTGTTTATTTCGCTTGGTATATTTTTGGCATGGTTTATGTAACTTGGCTTATTCGTGAAACAAACCACAAGTAAGCACAAAACATAATTATTTTAAATAAAAAATCAAATTTTACAAATTACGAGACTTTTCATTTTAAAAATATGACACACTATCGATATGGGTGAGAGATAGGCATATATGGAGATCCAACGATGTCATTAATTAGTCACTTAGTTGTCTTCAACTGAGATCTTCCTACGGCCATTCTTATAGTAACATAGTTAAACGACTTTGCTAGAGGTTACCGCACAATAAAAGTACTTAATAAAATTCAAAAATATTTAAGGAAAAAAATATAATTATTATTAACATAAAAAATGCATATTTTCAAATAATCGTAACAGCCCCACAAACACAACACAAAAGAAAACACTCACCTGCGACACGAACGCTTGACACCGCTTAGTCTTGTGCTCCAGCACCGGCTTCAGGTTACGCGAGAAGAATCTGCAACACACACCCACAACGTAAAACTCAAAAACTCATTACATCCCTAACGTAATTACAGCTTTGCGCTAAGTGATGCTTGCACAAAGAAAAGCGTTTTTCACATACTTGAATTCCTCGCCGCGTTTGTGCAGTTGTACCCGTTCGCCATCATACTTAATCTCGCTGTACATACCTGCCGGGCATTTTTCAATCGCTTTTTCCACCGACTTACACGCCTCGGCCAACATCGGACTGATGGGAGACATTAGCTGTACCCCGATGCCATTTGCCTGCATACACACACAGAGAAAGAAAGAAAAGCAACGTGTTTAATTGGGAAATAACTTTGAAAATGGTTTAATATAAAGTAGAATAAATTTTAGATTAAATGCAAAGCGGAGAGCTGCTGCTGCGCTGTACTCGAAATTGCATTCATCAAAACGACGGGCGTATTTGATGTTGTTCCGCTTGAGTGTGCCGGCGTTAGTCAGCGAGGCGAGTGGGGGAATGGTGTAGGGTGCATTTGTTCAACTTTTATACTATGCAAGTAACAGTAACCCCACTCAAAGGTACCGCTGTCGTCCCTCGTTTACCCCTGCAATGCGATACACAACAGCTTAAGCGTTCTACTGCTGTGACGGACGCTGTGATATTACAGAAAAGCTCTCGAAGGATATTTCCTAAAAGCGCGCGCTCGCACTACAAAACGATTGCGTTTTCGCGCAATTTACATATTTTCCCAGCGGGAAAACCAACGCCAGGCATTTGATTATAATATTAAATTTAATGAGATTCGAGAAAAGCGGTGATGCGCGACAGAAATCTCAACTGTTCCAGTGGTTTTTTTCACTCGTCGTAGCTTAAAGAAATTTACTGCATATTAAACTGAATGCGTTTACCTTTTTGGTAGTTGGCGATACAACTGAGTCAAGCTTGTTCTTGGCAAGATTGTCAGCGTACTTGGCCACCACTTCAGTTAAATTCCGACTGGATTGATACGCGGGGTATGCATCTTTACTGAACGCTGCTAGTATGTGTTTTGGTCCAGAGTTTATGCGAATGTCATGCTTGATCAGGCGAATAATCTAAAATCCGATAATTATTTATTAGAAAAAGTTATTAGAATGATATACGAGATACAAACCATTTTGAGATCACTGGACGTGCACTTTTTACAGAATTTCCGAAAATGTTCAGTTTGCTCGTCTTCGCGTGTCAATTCGGCAAGTTTATTTAGGAATTCATCCACATTATCTAGTGATATCGAGCTAGAGCCAGCCGGCTGAAACGACTTGGAAGCCTCAAAAAAAACACGAACCGTTTCGGATACATCACCTTAATAATCACACTCATTAGCTAGCTGTATTAGGTTCATTATCAATGAAAAACCGCAACATACCCTGTTCCAGATCCTCCATCATCTTATGCTGATCGGCTCCGAAAAGACGAGCAAACAATTTAATTAACTGCTTGCTCTGCAGATTGTACACACGCTTCTGTTCTGCCGGCAACAGCATTTGCACCCACTGCAACAGTTTTCCCTCGAAGCGTTTCCCGTTAGTTCCCTGTGAATAACGAAAAAAATTTTTTCAAATGTGCTCTCTGACAACCGGAAGAAGACGCTTTCACTTGCCTTCAGAAAATGTGCATGCACAATGGCCGTTTTGCCCAAGTAACTGCTTTCCTCGGTTAATTTGTTGCATAACTTCCGGAATTCCCGGAACGAATTATCCTTGCTAGCTGACTGGTAGTGTTTGTTATCCACAAACTGTTTTGCGAGTAGTAATGGGGTGGCAAAAAGTTAATTAAACGTTTTCCAAATAATATTTTATATTAAATTAGTTTTACTTTGATGGCATTTTTAGAAGCCCCAACGGCAGATGCAGCAGCGACTGCTTTGGAAACGTACGACGGTAGTTTTTCCAATTTCTCCATAATTTCATCTCGGTCCAGATCACCAATAGATTCCCAACCACATATATCATCGATGGACTCGATCGAACGTGTCGTAGCTTTCATTGTCTTGAATGACTCGAAAATACAGTCAATATGATACCAGTTGTTGAGTGTACCCGAACTGCGTACCAAATGGGTTAGAAGACACGTGTCGATTGTAGTGATAATTTACATACTCACCCAAAAGGATTGGACATCACTTTGGCCATACGAATCTGCCCGGCAACACAATTTTCCTTGCATTTCTTACACTTTGCACGTCCCGTTTTTGCTCGTTCCACTGCAAACGGCTGGACGGTTTCTTCGTTGTCTGACATTCTACGAATTTTATTTTTACAAAATATTTGTCGTTAAATATATTTTTTAATTGTGCAATTAAATGCTTGCACACGATATCGCCTGTTATTTTTGTTGTATATATTATTGTCACCCTGTGCTTGAGAATTGTTTTGATCCGGTAACGTGTAAACAAAACGTCTTAAGAAACACAATTACAAATAGATTCAATAATTTTTATTTATTATTTGATAGAAATAAACACGTATAAGTATTTTGAATTATTTTTATTGTAAAAATCTGCGTCGTATTTAAATGATTTCACAATATTATGTTTGAATGTTTAAAATTCGACAGAAAACAACACAATCTAATATAAACACGAACAAGAATAAGCAGTAAAGCAATTACAAATGACGCAAGACGGCCAGGCGCAATGACATATATGACAGCGCTAAATCGGCATGCGTTCAACTGAACGAAAGCGTACCCGATGTACATCTGCATTACCGATTCTACATCGAAAATTTATGCTGTGGTTACACGTACTATACATGTTAAAATTGAGTGTTTTAAAGTTTAAGTAAATGTATGAAGTGTGTTTTAATATTTTAACATCTAATTTAGTAGGTAATATATTTGTTATTCAATTATTAAAATTATTAATAAATTGTTAATCAAAACAAAGTAAGATGTGTGTGGTTTTATATAGATTTTATTAGATTTAACGACTAATTTAGCATAAAATATATTTATATAATTATCAAAATGAAAATGTAAGCAATGTAAGTTTATTTTTGTAATTTACAGATATAAAAAACTATTAAAATTTGGCACGACTTCTAAGAGTTTTCTATTTTGAATATTCCACAATGAGGCTAAAATGATTATTTTTGATTAATTTGATTTTTTTTAAGATTTGTCAAATTTTGATTGTGAATATTGCTCGGAATATTGTTAGGTTATGATTTTATGAAATTACTTGGCAATTAATAAGGCATTAATTATTGGAAGTCAATACGTAGATTAATGGTCCTACCAAAGGATGTATTTTTTTAAAAATGAATTTTTGACAAGTAAACTTGTACTAACAAGACTGAGTTTATCTCAAATACATTTTCGTCACTTTTGATGACAAATCGTATTTTTGACTTTAAAATATTTTCCATGGCTGTGACAAAAAAGTACACCGAGCTCTAATCGAGAAATATTCACTTTTCGAAAATTCAACACTCCCAAAATGAGACATGCGAACTCCAAACCAACATATTTCTTTAAAAACCCGTCTTGCATGTTATTGTTGTTGTGTGACGAAACTTCACTAAACCTAAAATATTTTAAATAGTTTTGTATAAGGGGATTTTAAATAAAAGGCTCGATTCCACCTAAGCTGTTTAAGAATTGAATCAAATAAAGTGAGGAATATAGCTTGGAATAAAGCGAACTTATACTCGAAAAATCTGACAGATGTAACATGGAACATTTAAAAATGCCAAGATATAATTTCTAAAACTTAAAAAAAAAAAACTAATAAACAATTAAAAATATCAAAAACCTTGATATTTGTGATATTCATTAGAACTTTATACTTTCTAGAAATTATATTTGTAAAAAATATTTGCGATATTTTAAACTGTAAAAATGTGTTATTCTTTGAATTATATGTTACAAGTGTTTGTATTTCTCATATTAAACATATAATTACAGCTATTATCTCCATTTCTGTATCTTTATATTACATTTTTTATATTATAATATAATTAAATTATTATTTTTTCTCATTACAGTTACCAATTGTGATCTCGTCCTAAAAGCGTCCATTACTCGCAATGGAACCCTGCAATCACCAATGTTTCCGATGCCCTATCCACAGAAGTCATTTTGTCGCATCGAGTTTCAGGGCAACGATCGGCAACGAATACAGGTAAAATACGAAATAATAATAGAAAAACGATAAGCTTTTTCAATATTATTTATTATATGCAGTTAAAATTTACCGAATTCACACTGCCCTCGGACGGAGACGATGACTGTGATCAATCGGATAACGTTCAAATCCTGACACCGATTCGCGGTAAATTTGAACCCGTCGAAACACTGTGCGGTGACACACTCCCAAAGCCAATCATGTCGTCTGGTTCACGCATGCAACTCGAGTTCCGTGGACGACTGAGTGGCAAAGGAAACAGAGGTTTTAAGGCTGAATATGTTTTTTTAGAAAGTATGTATATTATAAATATAATAATATACCAAACATTTATAACGCTTCCATTATTTGTCATGTCAGATTTTGGAATTATTTCCGGCCAACAGTTACCGGATTATGAATGCTCGTTTGTTTACAACAGCAGCGTTGCGACAAGCGGATGGTTTCATTCGCCCAATTTTCCGGGTGCTTATCCGAGGTATAATATATAACATATATTTAGAGAATATGCATGCGCTCGAATTCATAATACACTACTGTTTGGAATGAGTTGCATGCCACCTCCCTCCCTTTCTCGTAACATTTAATATACCAAAAATATCATCTTATTTCCTATTTTCCAGAAACATTGAGTGCAACTACTTTTTCCACGGTGGATCAAATGAGAAAGTTTTCATTCGCTTCTCGTACTTTGATGTGGAAGGCATATTTCCGTAAGCGAACTCGAGAACACGATAAAATACTTTGTGTAGTCATATGTATAGAATATACATTATATATTTGTCCTTTTGTTCGACAGATGCGATGAGGAGTCTTCCAGCGATTTTGTAGAGCTCTCCAATTTCATTAGTATGGACCGGAAGTTCGAGCGATACTGCTCAAAGGTAATAAGAGTTATATGTATATAAATAATATATATATATATACAATTTTCTTTATATTATAATTTTTAGCACAATAATGGCTTTTCGGTGAGATCGGATGGAAAGTATTTTCGCATAACATTTCGATCAAATGACCGTCTGGACGGAACCGGTTTTCGGGCTTCGTACGTTTTTGAAACTGAAAAACCGACTACGGAAACAATTATGGTGGCACGTAACATTGCTGCGAACGAAGCGCACTGTATAAAACTTTCAATTATCATTCTATAATAGTATTTTATCAATATTCTATTGATTTAGGTCTGACAGTTTCCGTCTTTCTCATTTTCCTACTATTGGTAACCAACTTCAGGACAATCTGCAGATGTTTAAGTTTTTTATAGTATATTATATAAATTATATATCTAATGAATAAATGATGATGTACACATACCGTTAGATTTTGATAGATTCTGATTTATTGACGCTTATTATATGTATATTGCACAACCAGAAAACACTTACACTAGGTTCACACATTAACAGACACGACGTCACTTAGTTTAAATCTAGATAATTTGGTAGTTTAATTCTGTAATTGTAAAACAATTTACATAAAGTATATTTAAAATATTTAGTGTAATATGATGAATTAAATTATATATTAAGTGTATATCCATACAAATTAATGTAAAATAAGTAAACATTATTATATTGTTTAATAAAGTACACATTTTTTTATTGTGTTGTAAGATTTTGAAGAATCAATATGGTTTTAATGGAATGTTCGTATTGCTGATGGTAAGATAGATTTATATAAATAAAAAAAAAAATATGTGCTGTTTACGATTGCAATTCATTTTTAGATTTTAAATAACAATAATAATAATGTGGCACTTGTGTGTACAAGACATGTGGTTCTGACATATCGACTATTTCGCTGTCTAGTGTCTACTTTGTTCGATTATTTTTGTTTTGTTTATATTTGCTTTTCGTATCGTTTCTTGATTCTTAATTCTTCATTTTGTGTATTGTCTATTGTGTACTCCTACTCCCACTCCAGCCATTATACTTTTTACTGTTTACTGTACATAAATTGTGCAAATTATTATTAATTTATTATTTTGAAGTGATGCCTGTTTTTAAATTAAAACTAATTCATATTTAATATCTCTACATACATAAATCGCATTATTGTTTCTGAATATTAAAATTATACAATTATAGTTGATAATTAGCATTTCTAGAAATGTTGTCATCACGACGATAAAGCTTCGACGTTTCAAAACCAAGTGATCTTTTATCATTGAAAATGATTTTATTGGCGTGTATAAGGAAAAATCTGTCACAAAAAAATGACGAATTCCGAATCGACGTTCGGCGGTATTAGTCAAAGTTCGGGAAAATGGGCGGTATTTTTTTTAGATAATTAGCTGCGAGGCATATGATTGGTTAGGTGTAATGATCAAATGGGCTGTGAAATTTGCGAGCAGGTGGCATGTTACGGTCATTAGTTGTATTGCAAAGACGTAAATAATATAGCAGTGGCAATTCTATGTAAAGTTGCAGAATAAACGTGCGAAATGTAAAATCTAAGATTCGGCATACCCTTTTTCAATGATCCCCCTTTTTAATCAGTTTAAAGGTGTGAATTTTAAAAATGTTTTGATTTGTTATTAAGAAGCAGCGTTTATTTTAATAAATTAGTGTGTGTGTGTGTGTATTTGAAGTAGTATTTTAGAGAATTTCCGCATTGTTATACTATTCTTCTAAATTCTAAGTCAATTTTTTACATAAATATATATTTGTAACAATTCTTGTATTTTGGTTCTACCCATTAAAAAGCACGATTATCGCTTTCACTAAAGATACCTTTCAACAATACATAACCTAATTCGACAAACACGCTCGGGCCGTGTGTTTAACTTTGGGACGTTCACAGGCATAATCATTTCAGATGTAAATCGAAATTAGCGTAAGTCAGAACCAGAACCGTTCCGTGAAAGAAGACCAAATCAGTTTTTACTAAATCCATTAGACGCCGTTTCAGACTTATGTTGAAAAGAAACTAATAAGTCAGAAAGCTCCTAGACCTCCTAGAGATAATTCTTTTCGAAGTCATCATCGATAGAAGCAACTGTACAACGTTATTTTTGGCGATATGTGCTTAGTGACCCAGGAAGCATTCTAGAAAAAAACGCCAAAGTACGTTGTTATCGTCGAAGAACAGCATACAAACCCTAGGTTTTCAACTAGGGGATCTCGGGTACACAACCTTCAGCTGGTCACCCTTATCTAATCTGTAATTCATCTAATCAAGTTAAGCGTCACGGCATATACCGTCTCCATCAAATTATTTTTACCGACAAAACTAGTTATTTTCCCGAACCATCTATGAATAATCGTATATTTAAACCTGGAACATAACTTGTAGAGTTTCAGTTCTTACCGGCTAAATGGGATCTGAACCTTAAGCTTTGTGTCCACTATACAGTTTTTTAAGCAGAGCTAGAGATAACTTTCGCGTAGATATGTGTATACATACGCCTAAAAAACTATAGTGTACAGTGCACACAACTTTTTGATGTTTGGTAGAGCTCTACATGTGATCTACACTGTATTGAACATGTTCAATAGTAGAGTTCGATTTTAATTTTAAAGTTATTTTATAACCAAACAAAAAAAGTTGAGGTGGGCATTTCTAAGTTTTTATCGATTTCAAAAAAAAAAGAAATCCTACCATTTTTAAAAATAAATTGGGAAATTTCTAAACATTTATCGATAGCTATCTAGTAATACATGTTAGTCTTCCGAGGTCATTAAACATAGTAAATAGATTAAATGCGACATATATTGTTCAGCAGATTAAACTTCCAACGATTTTACCTCTTTCTACTGTTCTAAAGTCAATAAGACTGCAACTAAATGATGCCATAGAATAATGATTAGAAAGATCAGCACCTATAAACATGAAACTTTAAATACAAAGATTGTATAGGAAATGTAATTATTTGAAAATGGTGGAACAAGAGGTGACTTTGTGAAAAGAACTAGTGTTGAGTCGGAACTGGCGTTTTCAGCAGCTATTGTCCGATTTAAATTCCTAGGCAGCAGCACTTCGTTTTTGGTGAGAAATCATTTTAATTTATACAACTCATGTACGCACGACTGAATGACAAAGCGATTTTCTCTACAGTAGAGTCTATCAAGTCTATAGTGTATATATAGCTATAGCTCTACTCAAAATGTATCTACTAAAGGTCTAGTATAGTATGTAGAGTAGTAGAGACCCATCGTAGTGTACGCTCTAAACTCTACCGAAATGACTCTGGACACGAAGATTTAAAATAAGCGATATTGAAAATAGGCGTCAGGGCAAAAACGATTGTTTCCAGGTCATAAACTAAGCTACCATGCTGTAGACGTATTTTAAGCGTTTAAAGTCTGATCACCCTGAAGAACAAAGGTATAATTTTTTTTAGTAGAACAATTAGCAATATTGTGTACACACGTATATAGCTAAAGTAGACTGAAGACTTAGTTGGTCAGAGATCTCGCGATTCTAATCGTTGGAAAACCTGAACAGACGACAGATTGGAGAAACTCGAGATTTAAACTCAATTAAAACTCAATGCAATTAAAACCGCGATGGAACATTCAGTTGTTGGAACATGGTGATCAAAGATCTTTTTACACTGAGAGACTGAAAACTAACCATACGGTTAGAAATAAATTCGATGGTAAAGTTTCAATTAAAATGGTTGAGCGTCAAATTTTGCGAGAAAAAACTATCTTTGATGACTTAATTTGATTGTTTTTGGTTTTTCTCTAGCTTATCTATATAGCATTATTTTGATGAGTTGTCTCAGGCAGATAGAACAACGCGTACAAATTAGAATTTTTGTATATGCCCTTATTTCGATGAGTTGCCTGTTTCCAATATTGCCTGTATACAAGATTAGGGATTCTTATGCAGACATTTTTATAATTGAGATCTTTGAGAATTTACACAATTTTTTAGCGTCTCCTCTTCAATTTCACAGGCTTAACTGAACCAAGAGTTCTTTTGACTTAAATTTTAAAGAAATACTTGTGATAATGAAGTTACATAACGATCAGCGATCTATACCAGGCCTTTTGCTCTGGTCTTGACAATTCTGCAATAATCAGACTTTGGCAAAATATTATTTTAAATACAAAATACTAGTATTTTAAATACTGTTTGATTAAAATACTTTTTTTTAAAAAAGTATTTTAAATACTTTGAAAATAGTATTTTAACATGCCGATAAACACAAATATGTATACAAAAAATACGCGTACAACGCGTAAAAATACTTACTTGAATAAGTATTTTAAAAATACAAATTATAAAGTACTATTTAAAATACTTGTATTTGAAATACTCCCTAAGTCTGGCAATAATATCATATCCGATATCCGGCAAATTAGCTTGAACTCTTGTCGTAAGCACACAACATTATAAATATCAAAAGGATAAATATAAAATTCTTTTTAAATGGTGTCAGATTTAAATTACCTGAAAATGATATTTTCGTGAATTAAATGTAAAAAAAAACAAATTGAGTTGAAAACACCGGATCAATTAGACTTTTAGGAAGCCGGAAAAGCATAACCATTGTGTATTCAGATATTTTTGAATGCTAAAGAAAGGATCGACAGCAATGCACTATTTTTGCTGTCACATTGAAGTTGTCAAATGGTGTTTGAAGATTGTTGTCTATCAAAGAAAAAAAAAATTATGAACTCGTACAAACTCAACAATTTCGTCCAAAAGATAGGCCAATCATTTGCAGAATTCATAACCTCACTTCGGTCAAAATTGAAATTTTTCGAATATAATTGTGACAAATCAGATCTTTAAAGAGCACCTCATGGAAAGTTCTAAGGATAAATGTGTTACATGTGTTTCTGGTTGGTCTGCCCTAGCAGCCCATCCCGTCAAACAATTTGCGTCCCGGGTCTGTATTTTAGACTCCAATGTCTTTGGGACTATATAATGTTATTGTGTCTTTAAGACATTGCAATAGTATACATTCAGCCAATGTCTTTACGAATTTGTTTGAGCAAATGGGTCTAAACACATTATACGGCAAATGACTCAAAGACTCAAAAGTCCGCATATACAAACCTTCGCGTCTGGACAGACGCTACATCTGAACTCTGTAAACTACAAATGAGTCCAGTAATGTCTCAAGGGCACTTGTGCACACCAGAATAACCTCAATAATCATATTGGTACATCTGGCTATACATTAATTTGATAAATCCGTTTAATATAAAAAAAACTTGTGTACGTAATAATATATTAATTTATAATGTATATTCATAAAAAAAATCCCACACAAAATGTAAATAAAAAAAACAAACATTGTTCATTTTAAAGTTAACATCCATGATTTTTCGCAATTCAAAATTCAATGGACAAATGCCAAAAGGAACTCAGAGCAGATGTCAGATGGTTTATTTATTTTGTGCTCCAGATTTCATTTAAGATTTATTACGCTTTTTAAATAGGTAAATGGTAGATGGTACGGAAAATACAAATAAATACTTATTAAATTTAGCCAGAGCTCAATATATGGACATCAGTATTGTTGCCGAAACTTAATGTTCTTTAAGAGTACCTTTAATTTTGTAGTAGTACACAATTATTCATGGCTGTTTTAGAGCATACATTTAAAGTAGCTTGAGTACACAAATTTTAGTTACCAAAAGTCATTGTTCTTTAAGAGTATTTTATAAGTATCTGAAAGTACATTAAATAAATAATTGAATAAAGCTATGTCTACAGATTAAGAATAAATAGGAATAAAATTGTAATTTATTATTTATATGTATTTTGTTATTTACATTTAACCACAAATGTTAAATTAAATGAACTTCTAATGAACTTGTAAAGTTGCTTTAATAGTATATTGTATGGTACATTTAACCGCTAAAGTTAAGTTAAATGAACTTTAAAAGACTCGAAACTCGAAAAGTACTTTAATTTCGCCATTTTCTGGAGTATAATATATTTATTGGGCCGTAAATGTACAGTTGGCAAAGTATCTTTAATGTAAAATGCGGATGGGATACTAGGGTGTACCATAAATATACATTTTCGAGGCTAGGTCTTAACATCGTCGGAACTAAAGTATTCCAACAAAAATAACAAGATTTACATATGTGATATTAAAGTCTTTGGGATTACTAAAAGACATTTACATGTTATACATTAACATATTGTAGAATAACTTATTTAAGAAGTGTGATTTTGAGATTTGCAAATACGCGATTAACTCCCCCGGTGTAGGCTTGATATATCCTCCTGGGAACTTAATTTTGACGTTTACTATTTTTGATTATCTATAACTTTGTGTTTGTGGGAATGTGTAAATATTCAGAAAAAAAATATCCTGCATATCGTGAATTTGTAAATATAATTGGATTTTAAACCGAAAAATTAGCCACGTACGGTAGAATTTTGCAAAGATTTTTTGTAAATGTTTTTATAAATCAAAAACAGTATATATATTTTTGAAATTAACATAAGCTGTATATTTTAAACACCAACAATTATTATACTGGTTTTTACACAAACGTACCGTGTAATTCGTTTTTATTGACTAGTTTTGATCGTCTTTAACCTCGTTTTTCATGTTTCGTGTTGTGTTGTGTTTTACAACTGTTTGTTATATAATATAAATTAATTATAATCATTATTACATAATAGTTGTTTACTCCAAAAAAGATCTGTGCAAATTTTTACACGCTAGCTACTTAAATGAAGCAACTTTTATGTATCGCCCTCTCTGTTTATATACACAATACATAGGAACTGTGTTCAAAAATAGTAGCTTCATATGGCACGCTAGCGTGTCTGAAATTTGCACAGAAGAAGAAGAGATAACCTCAAAAAACACGTTTCCTTGTACTCTAATCAGTTATTTGCTGATATTTCAATCAATCCATATACGAGTTACATTTAATGTATATCATTAGAATAGTAATAATTTAGTCTTATTTCCAAAGAATTATTGCTTTTGTAGATTGGATTTTATTTAACAAAATGACAGATGATCAATGTTTAAAAAAGTTGATTTTTCGTCCTTTTTTAAAAAGCAAAATTTTCATTTAGTCGGCCAATTGAAATTTAGCCAATCGTAGTATAATCTAAAATTTACTATAATTATATAATACCAATCGATTTTTGAAGTAAATACAGAATTTTAATAAAACAAAATTAATAAAAACAAACACTCGACCGTCGACACTCGTAGAAAATAAACGTTATCGAGTAAAAACATAAATTTGTTTATTTATTTGTTGACACTTTAAATCAGTAGGTTCCTCTTGCTATCAATAGCTTATTTCTGAAAAAAAGGTTATTTATTTGGAATAACGGAACATTAATGTCATCAATTAACATATACACACGCACCCTGAATAGAACAATAATTATATTATGGCGTTGATGATTCACGATTACGAATATAAATAGCAAGATAGATCTCGGTGCATAGAGATATCTCAAAAATATGCGCATTTGCCCTGCAAAGTTGTTA
>JANSTU010010062.1:0-15838 GCA_027564075.1 Bolitophila hybrida
GTAATGGTCAATGAATCCGGTGTGCAGCATCGCACACTGGCCCTATGTCCCACAAGGGATTAAAGGATCCAATGAGAGAAACAAAAGAGTTTTGGGACCCATTGTGCGCCTCGGAACAATTTCTTGATATTTCCTCTAATCATTTAGATCTATGTACAAAGTTTTTTTTTTAACCGTACCCCTACGTTTATTTAATTTCAAAAATTATATTTAATAATTATGTATTTACATTTAAATGTTAAACAAACTTTTTTTTTGGTATACATTATATTTTTAGAAACAAATTTTTTTGGGCGCACATTAAATTTTAGTTTCTATTGTATTTTTGAATAACCATCCCAATGGTCATTCTAATTATAGAACGGTTTGGATATTATTATATATTATTTAATACCCTGTAACACCTATTAAACGTTTGACCTTTTCCTAATGCTGGTGGACGTTAGGTAGCGTTAAGTATGCAACCTTAAGTTTAATGGGATTTATACGGCCACTATGACTTTAATGATTTACTTCCGGTGGCACTTATTGTTTTTTAGGAGCGCAAGTCAAACAATTCAAAGAAAAGCAAATGTTGAACTATTAGATATGATAGCATTTTTTTTGTAGTGAGATCAGTCATACTACCCCTGAATGGATAATTATTGTTAGGAGAAATGAACTTCCAATTATAGTTATATCAATTCATCAAATTTTTGAGGAGGTTAATAAAGTTGTTTTAACGAAAGTATAGACATGTGGCCTTTGTTTAAAATATATAATTTATATCAACTGTTGTGGAGCATAAGAAACAGAAAATAAAGAATCGCAAATCAATGTAAAATGAAATGTTTTCATTCATTCTATGCTATTTTAAGATGACCATGAAGAAATTAGTCCACCCAATGAGGATTACTTTAAACGAAGAAGAGTAAATTCGATGATTTTTTATTTGACAAAATGGGCAAATTAAATAAATATGCGACAGTATGCAATGCTTACAATAGCCATAGCCGAGTGGGTTAACGCATTGGCTGGGTTATATGAGGTCATCCGGGAAGCCGAAGTGATTTTCGAATTTTAAATCAGTAGGTTCCTCCGCTTTAAATAGCCTATTTCTGAAATAGGGTATTGATTTCGAATATCGGAACATTATTGCAATCCATTAACTAACTAATAATTAATTAATTAGTAACATGAGTACAACATTTAAAAAGTGTGCTACTTTATTGAAACAGAATATGCTTTTTTATGAGTGCTGTTCTATATTAGCCTTAGTACAACATTTAAAAATAATTCAATTTTATATAATCATAAAGCGATTCGCTAACTGAGTCCGCTTGTATATCACCATTTGAGTAACATTTTAAAGTTTTCTTCTCAGTACACTGTAATGGCTGAGATTTGTGGTAATAACGATTATTGTTTCTCACAATAATCGAATATTCATTTACGCGTTGAAAGTGTTTTTCAATACTGCTTTTTGTTTTGTATACACTCAATTTTTGTTAATTTCACACTCATTTTTAGAGTTTAGGATCGTTAACTCTATTCTATCCTACCCTACAACTGCCTCTTTTCACAATGTCTAAGACTGAGTTTTGGATTTTATTCAACGTTCACGAAATGCCTGAATTCTGCCCAATGATTATTGGTTTGTTTTTAGGAACTTGTAAACAGTGGAGCATTTCATTTAACCATTTGTTGATGAAATCAAACTTATTTTGCAAGACGGTATTTTAGTAAATGGACATCTGATTGTATCTTTGTGGTCTTCATTTGTGGCACTCCGACAAGAGCTTTTATTAAAGGTATGTAACATATTATTTTATTTTTTTTTATTTTGAAGTAGATTTTTTAAATAGTATAATAACATTACTAGAAGCAAAATATAATAAGTTAAATTAATTACTTTTAGGTACTGTGTATCACAAATACAAACATGGTTGATAAAAATGCGAGATTGTCGTTGTTCATGCTAAAGTTTCCAATATTAGGGTCTTTCCTACACCTACTTAAATAATCTAAAGAACAGATATGGAGTTTAGAAATGGATTTATTCTTACGGTACTGCTTGAAAACGAGGAGCTTCATACATTATACGAAAAACATTACAACTTCTATGATGTTATCGTACCTGCTGCTATATTGCACCCATTACGAAGAAAATCGAAATAAGAATTGAATCACCACTGCTGCAGATTTTGTCTCTAGATATTATAAACGAGGTAATTGTTTCTAAACCATTGTATATTATTCATTCTGGCTTAGTATCTTCCTGGATTGAAGGATTGTGCAGAGACATTCCATCAAATGAAATAAGGGGACTGTTCAAAAAATCTTTCAGAAGTTATTGCAAATTAAACTCCAGTAAGGACTCTGGAAAATCTTGCTTACGGTCGGTAAACTGTATTGTTTGTAATTATAATGTCAATATACTGTTCCCACAATGCTTAACATAGTTTTTTTTTAGTTTTTTAGATGCTATCATAGCATTAGCAATGATCATCGTACCTGTTGATGAATTCTTTTATTCCAATTTTGAATCGCGCAATATTATTAGCGATCAGTTTCCAAGTGGTATGTGGAGCTTTATATTTTCTTTACTTGAATAGATTTCAGCACCTGATTGGCCGTCCATTCTGGAGCCATCGGTGAAGATAGTAGATCTACCTCCTGTGAAGTGGCTCTCATTCTGCCATTCTTCCCTTTTGGGTATGATACCCTTGAAGGATTTTTCAAAAGAGTATAGCGGTTTTATGTTGTCAGTTTTCATAAAGAGATTTCTTTCAATGATTTACGACTTTTTAAAGATTAGTGCTTGACCGGTTATTGTACCAGTTCTAATCCATTCATAATTGTCTAACATGCTTAATGCAGTTAGAGTAGCTTCGTTTTCTATAAAAAAGGAAGGGGCGTAAGATTTATTTAAGATTTTAATGTCTCTAGGGCAGCTGTAGTTGCTGTGCGCATGGCCCCTGTTATGCACATGTACGAAAGACGTTGGACTTTTTGAAATTGTGCGGTGACCGTCTTCAGTTTTACCCTGATACTCCACACTATTGAACCAAATGTCAACATTGGTCGAATCAAAACTGTATAGATATAGATGATAGAACACCTCTTGTGGGCATCCTTGCACGACTTTTGCAGGTTGTAGGTTGACTCCTTTAGAGTCACAGCAAATCGTACGATTTTGCAGCATGTTGATCATCAATTTGATCATCATGTCGTCAATTCCGAACTCGATGGCCGCTTGTTTAAGCGATTGGAAGTTGTTTTTATTGAAAGCTTCCTCTAAGTCTTGAAATACTAAGATAGTTTGATGTTTGAAGTGAAAGGACTTTTCAATACGCGTTATTGCATTGTGATGAGCTGTTTCTACTGATTTCCCAGTTAAATATGCCTGTTGCATCTTGTTAAAGGGTTTTTCGTGTAGCGGAATATCTCTGAGACATGTCACACATTCTTATAAGTATTTTGAGTATAAACGATGTAAGACTAATTGGGCGGAAGGAGCTTGCTGTGTAATTGTCTTTTCTGGTTTAGGAATAAATACAACTCTAGCAAGTTGACACATTTTAGGGGTGTAACTCAGTGCTAAACTAGATCTGAAGATCTTGGAGATTAAATCCAGATGAGTTTCACCGAGTTTTTGAAGCATTATTGGATAGGATACCTTTTGCTTTTGTGATTCTAGAGGTTGCTGAGATCGTCTCTACATCTCCACAAAAGGTTTTCCTAAGTGAGTGTAATCTATTACTCAACCATGGCGGTTTATATTCAGAGCGTGTTTTGTTGATAGAACAGCTTATATTCAAGGATTCCGTAAGAACATTTAAAAACACACACTCTCTAAATCATCAACAGTGAGTGGCATGTTCCTAAGAAGATTATGATTATCATTTCCCCGATATATACCCCAGACACATTTCCTCGGGTTTCTATGATCAGGTAAGTTTAAAATGATTTCTGAGTTTAGGTTGAATGCGATGATTCTGTGATTAGACATCGAAATTTCCGCCGAAACACGACAATATGTGATAGAATGTGCAAGTCGGCTTGTAGCTAGGGTGAGGTCAACGACCTCATTCCTCACTTTTGTTACGAAGTAGATTAGTTCCCTACGTTTAGAACGACTAGGTTGGTTCTTGATAAGTATTCTATAAGTTCTTTACCTCTAAAATTCGTATCGCTGCTGCCTCTGCAGATATTATGAGCATTTGCATCTACTGATACAAGAAGTTGCAAGTTGGACTGCTCATAATAGGTGACCAAGGCTGCTAGTTCCTCAGACGTTAGTGGCAGTATGGAGTCGTATGGAAGATATACTGATGCTATCACTTTTTCTTGTCTTTCTCCGTTGATGAAGTGTGATATACAAGGATAATTCCAATTAACGGAATCTTATACATATTCCGGCGAAACACTTTAGGAATTACGAGATTTGGCACCAAACAACTAATTTTGAGTTGAATCGCTCAAGAGTGATTGATTTAGATCAACACAAAGCACATGTTCATTAAAACACAATTGAAATAAAGTTTGATTAATGAAGGAAACACAAAAAAAAAAACAAATAATAAAAAAGATATATATTTTTAACTGTCAGCCTAAAGTATAATTTCTACAGACAAAAAAGTTGTTTGCTCCAACGTTACCTTTTATAATTTAACAATTTTATGCCTACGGCGGAGTAGGGGGTTATAATATCTCTGCTGTACTGGTATTTTTATAGTGTAGGGCAAACTTTCACCTCCTTCTCTCTGGGGATGATTTCCCCTGAATATAATTTATAGTTTCAGTAAAATGTATTTATAAGTTAAAATTGATATGATGGGCTAGCTTAATTTATATAAATGTTTATTCTTTTGTTTTTCCACAATATTATTGCGTTTATTCAGCACTAAAATTTAGTTTTTTTGTAGTTATTTTGTTTTGAAATCTCTACTGATTTTTAGTTACTATTAAAAATGTATCAAAAAGACAAAAATTGGAACAATTTGCAAGCTCGATTCGCTCAGATAATTACATTTTTTTCACCTTTTTAGTATAGTGGCCGATCATTGAAAATGCGCATGTTGATTGTGTTTTTTCTATTTGTATTCTCTATTTTCATTTTTTTATTTTATTTTAAATTACACGAAGTTTTCCGAATTTGTACCGAATTTTTCCGAAGACAGCTTTTACACAGTTACACAGTTTTTTTTCGATACCCTCCGCTAAATTTGATTTTTTTTCCTGGCTTTTAATATCTTGGAAAATTAAATAAATTAAGAAAAATATATCTTGTTCGTGGAAAACCTACACAAATAAAAAGATAAAAATTGTCAGTGAGCATTTTAGAATACTCCGCAGACCTGAATCCTGTATGTCTTTCTACTACTTAAAATACTTAAAAAGTCAGGGAAAAATGACTATTACAAAATGTAAGTTAAAATAAAGAAATGGAAGAAAAATTACATTGCGCCTTGCTTTTATTAGTAAAATACTCAGGCAGACCTGGAGGCGTATACTACTAAATTACTCACTGAACCGCCACTGAGTAAACTAAGTAACTTCATTCAGACTCGTTTTTATATTTTATTAATGTAATAACTCTGAACTCTGAACAGTATAATTATCCACTGCATTTCTCATTCTCTAACATGCAAAGTGACTTCACATTTCTAACTTAAATATAAGCAACTATGTTCAGTACACAATTCTCAACTTCACATAGAAAACCGGAAGCAATGATTTACACTCCATCAACCTCAAAACCGCATAACTTGTTAAAATTCGTATATAGTAATTATGCTTATAAAGCGTTTGAAACTTTACATTCGCACTTGTTCCTCTATATAACACTCGAGAGAAAAAGCAGCAGGAAAGGGAGTCTCTTTAATGCCAGAAACTATCGGTAGCAACAACACAAAGGTTTTGTTTGTGCGCTGGTAACACTCGGTGCTGGTTGTATTTATATATATATATACCATTAATTCACAAGTTTTTCCGGAGAGAAACTTTAGCGCATAATAAAGTTAAACAGATTTGTGTGTGTAAAGTGTATGCTGTGTGTGAAGTACGTGTGTGAGTGTGCAAATACATACGTGTTTTGTGTGCCTTATTATCCGTTTTCCCTAATAAACATTATTAATTGGATTAAAAGTTATTGTTAAATTTTGCAGGTGCGCGTGTACGTTATATATACTTGATAGAAGTTTTTTTTTTGTTTTGGCTGCGTGTACATTTAATGAAGCTCCGGTATATGCATAAAACTGTAGAGTATTTATGGAAAAGGTTCCGGGAATATGTATACCATAAAATATTATGCCTATATGTATATATGCTGCGGTTTGTGTATATGCGCGTCATTTATGGGCACTGCTATATTGCGAGCTAAGGCAAACAAAGTTTTCCATTAAACCAAACAATGTGGCCGCAGCTTTATCGGCTGCAATTTCTTCTTGAAAAGTTGCGAAAATAAGCTTAAAACTTGTCGAGTAATGCAGGTAGAACGAAATAACGATGTACATTACGTCGGTGTTGGACACAGGGTGTTTTAGGCAACATTGATAAATACTAAATACATAAAAATTGGGTACGAATAAATCGTCCAGTATTTAATTCACAAATGTGTTGTCAAATTAAAGTATGAAACGTCAATATCAGATGTTTCTGGAGCGAATGTCTGGAAAACATTCTCGACGAACGTTCTCATTAAAAAAAACTCTCGTTTTGCTGTCAAAACTGACTTTTTTCAAATGTGTGTGTAAAAATAGTTACGGGATGTTAATAAAATGATATAAATTATATCGTTTGACAATGTTTTTTGCGTAATTTTTGAACTAATTTTTATGCTAGAATTTGTACTGAAAAATGAGTGAAGAAGAAATATTTGAATACGCGAAGAATTCTCGTCAAAGCCGGAACCAGAACAACCGGAACAAAGTAAAAAAGGCCACCGATGGTCATCGAGAAAATGGGAAAAAACTGAATCACTCAGTAACTACTTTACCGAAGAACTTGTGGGACATAGGGCCAGTGTGCGATGCCGCACAGCGGATTCATTGACCATTACGGGTTCACACGAGTGTTCAGGTCATGCTAATGTGCTGTGCTACTCCTATTGGAGCTATTGTGCTCTAACACTCACAATACATCCCCGATGGTTAGGAGTCTTAATTTGCCCTGACGCGATATATATGTAAACCAATGTTTCATGTGTTTCACAAATGTAAAGCATACATACACATGATATTAAATTAGACTATTTTGAGTTTATAATCGTTTAAATTTTCCTTATAATAATAGATTGCTGTTGATCGCATTTTGGAGCAGTGGAATGCTCTAAACAAATATTTCGATGCTGTCGCACGGAAAGACAAAGCACATCGAGTTGAGGAAAACTTAGTGAACGCACTCTGACAACGTACTGCGTGAAGTTATCAACTATTCAATATATTAATTACAATATTAGATGGCGCAACACAATACTTATTATTTTGCTATTTTTTTGTTTTTTTGTTACAAAACAAAGTGTCTAAACACAGAGCAAAGGACGACGCGTTTTACACTGTTATACTATTTCAACAATTTGTGTTAAAAACGCACGCATTTTATAACCATATAATTCCTTTAAATAATATGATTATACCATCAACCATAAATCAACACTTCCATCTTCTTATTTTTGGAATCGTGAGGCTAAAATTTACAACTTTTTTTTTTTTTTAATTAAAATAATTTTTATATGTTTTTTTAATTGTGTCTGATCTTACAAACACGTTTTATATGTAAATATTTATATGTAGTACCATTTTATCTCATTAATTTTCAAAAATCTTAGTCCCAAAAGTTAATAAAAAAACTAAAGGATATACAATTCAACTGAATTTATACACAATGCCTTCACATAAACACATTGTACCATAATATCGATACAATTAGTACATTTAGTTAATATTTATTAACATAAAGTATACTTTTATTAGTTTTTAGACAAGTGTTAACTCTTGACTCCTGGAACATTTTAACCAAAATTGACAAGTGCTGTTTTATTGTATTTCAGTACAGGGTGTTTATTATTTTGTTACAATTTATTGATAAATATGTTTATTATATGAAAAACGTTTCTCAATTTTGTTAACGGAATTACAATTATATAAATATAAAGTCGACATTTCGTGTTAAGAGTTGACACTGGCCAAAAACAGTGCAGGTAATCTATGAATATTAATATGCGATTATACACATTTAATTGCGATGAAAGTTGACACTTGATTGAAATACTAATACCAATTTTGGTTATTTTGTGTCAATTTCAACTTATTTGTAACCGTTTTGTACATTATTTTATTAAATTTTGGTATTGCGTGTCTGAATTCAGTGGATTCATTCAAGATTTGGTAAGATTTCTATACATTTTTTGTGTAGTTCAATCGTACGTTCATTTGCTCGAACATTTGTTACCGGCCTCGGCTCATAATATACATAGTAAATTCTGTTGTGTTTAAAGCTAGTTTTTTTTTATTTATTTTACATATAAACTATTTAATTTGTGATGTTTGTGCATCTTAACGTTTAAACATATTGGGTTGTGGACACAAAGTAAATAGATCAGATGACGTCGTCAAAATAATTCAATGTTGCGAACTCGAGTACAAGATATTGAAACTAGAAGGCCGAATCTTGACGTCGTTTCCAGAATTATTAGCCCAAACGATTTTACGGGACTAGAAAACGAAAGTTTTTTGCACATTTGATTGAATTAAAGCAATTATAATGAATTTACTAACTATTGATGTTCGAATGTATTAAGATAGTAAACAAAATACCAAAGAAGAACTTTCCATTCGAAAATTATATAATATTTTTGAATTTTTGTAATTGTCCTTTGACAATTAAAGATAATCAAACTTTATTCTATTTATTTATTATTTTTTTAATATGCAATAATTTATTTTTTATTTTTATTATTATTAATGTTCCAGGAGTCAAGAGTTTACACTTGTCTAAAAAACTAATAAAAGTAAACTTTATGTTCTGTCTTAAAGAGCGTTGAAGATTACGATGTACAATATAATAGAACCCTAATAAGCGTTTTAATTTTTAGCCTCACGATTTCAAAAATAAGAAGATGGAAGTATTGATTAATGGTTGAGGGTTATATAATATTATTTCAAGGAATTATATGTGCAGACCTTATAAAATGCGAACGTTTTAAACACAAATTGTTAAAATAGTACAACAGTGTAAAATGCGTCTTCCTTTGTTCTGAGTTTATACAAATACCACACAGCAAAAGCAAAAGCGATGTTGTAATTGCCACACTCGTCCGCATATGTGGAGCGAGTATTTTCGACGTTGAACATGAACCTTCGAAATCGTCTCCTGCCTACTACGTGCGAAGTAATTTTGCTGGCTAAATACCTCCTAAAGTCTACAGATGATCCTTGCTACGCATTCAGTGCTCCAGCATTAGGGACAATTAATGGAGATGTAAACGACGATGGATTTGTTTTGTCATTTCTTAATTATTTTTTATTATTTTATTAGTTTTTAGTTAAAAAGCTTTTGGCCAAACCTGCGATTATCTGGCCATGAGCAGTGTATTATGCATAATATATGTTTTCAATAAAGTTGTATTTTGCATTATAAACATATATCATAGATGGCGCCATTATAATTAATTTTATATTTTCTATTACTATTTTATTCAAAAATAGTACTAAATGCTAGTACTTTTTTCATTTTCAGAATAAAGTAGTAACAGGTAACACACGGCAACGCTTATTGTGTAATGCGTAATTGCATTTATGTTTAATCCTGTATTCAGTAAATATTCAGATTCAATTTGAGTGTTCTTCGTGGGATAATATATAAATGTAAATGAAATTCAATAAAAAAAACAATAATTTATAATACTAACAACAAATTATTCTAGATTTGAAAATGACTGTGTTTACTAAATCATGTAAAGGCGATAAAAAACCGATAATGGGTGCTATATCAGATAATTCAGTAAGTGACTAATATGTATATAATATATTTGCTATTCGAGTTACAAGAAAATGTCATCTAAAATATGTCGTATTTTTTATTGATCTTACAATTAATTTATATTATTATTTTTGTAGTTATATTTTAAAACCAATTTTCAATATGTACATATTTCATGCTTCAACCCAAAACAAAGTCAAAGTCAGTGAATATTACAAAAAAATCACCTAATCTTTTCTTTGTTTATAAAATTTGATTAGTTTTCTTGACAAATATATAAAATATCAGATAAAAACATATACAATAATGTAATTATACAGATAAATTTTAAAATATTTTTGTGTTTATTGTACGTATTTAGTAGTAGTAGTAGTAGTATTCTTTAGTATTTAAGTATTTTTAGGTAAATCATTTACACATTAGATGTAAATGCTTAAAAGTAGGATTCTTGATCGTTCATTTGCTTGAGCCCGGCATAAAATATATATGATAAATTGTGATGCGTTTTAAAAAGCTTAGCACTTTTGAGATATTTTTTGTTGGGAATTATACTATTCTACACTTTTTATGTTCTACATTTATTTTCATAGAAATCTGTAGTGTAGTAGGAGAAGTGTTTATTAAATACCGAATAAGCGGTGGACAGGTTGAGAAATATCCAAAAAAAACTTAAACAATGCAATTACTAAAAAATATATATATATATATACGTTTTATTTAGAGAGAGAAAGACAGAGAATGAGACTACGTCCTCGGAAGGCGAAGCCCGATCTAGACGAAATAGTTGATTTACATAAAAATATCATTTGTCATTAATTAGATCAAAATGTACATTTACATATTTAATCTGTTATTTCAATATTTGTCATATAAAACGGGTATAAACTTATTTAGAAAAATTAAAAAGATTGGGAGTTTTTGTATGCATGAAGGTAAACAAAATGTTGTTCGTTGCATGATATGCGAAGAAATTATTTTTAGGCGTACGTATAATATTAAGAGGTATTTTACTAACTAAATGGTAAAAAATTAAAAATAGCATATACTATAAAAAAAATCTTCTGTTGCTAAAAAAAACCACTTACGGATTTTTAAAACAGCTATGGATAAACCATTTTTTTTTGTTTTTAGAGAAAAGGCTGATCATTTAAAATCTATGATTTCTGACGTTTCTTTGTCAACCACAACTGTAAGTCGACTGACGTAACGAACGTAAGCCAATTGCTTATTTTTGCTAGATGCAATGAAAATGAATTTAAAATTAAATTAAAAGAACTACAGTCACAAATGAAAGAACCTGATCTCATTCCCAATTTTGCTTTTCTTACGGACATTACACAAATGCTGAATGTGCTCAAAATTAAATTGCAGACCTAGACATCTAATTTTTGACATGGTAAGCGCAATTGACTGGTTTGTAAAAAATTGGAATATTTTAAAACCATCGTTTGCGCTACATATTTAATTGTTGCTAGACGAATTCTATTCTAGATTTCATGATTTTGTTGAAATCAGATAATTTGCTGCAGTTTTTTATTTGCCTTTAACTTGCCCTATTGAAAAGGTTCCATCGCTTAGAAATTATTGGAATGCAATGCGATCTATTCTTGATGTCTCAGAACGTCGTCGGTTTGGAGTTTTGGAAACTTATTTCACAAGAAAAGTATCCAAATATAACAAAAATATATTAACCATCTGCTCATATTTTGGAAACACTTACCAAGTCTTGAAAAAAGATTACAGAAATCGCCTTTTTGAGCGATTACATTTTTTTTTTCGCATTTCTAATTTCTAAAATATGTTTTAAATATGAGTAATCATCATCATCAAAAACACAAAACATAAAAACCAAAAAAACATAAGAACCTACAATTTTTGTGGTTGTGGAGTCTCCAGAGTCTCCAGTCGCGGTGTTATTTAATTAAGCCAGTTTTACTCTAATTGATTTATATATATTTTTTTATCTGATCGAACTGAAAATTTAAATATAGCTTCCTGCCCGAACAATGCAAATAAATGAAAAATTCAAAACAATTGCAATTAACTTCACTTGGTACTTGGTCTTTAATCTTCTGCTGTTTACCCTAGTTCATTCTCGCCGATTAAATCTAAAATTTAAAACAAGATACAAAATGAAAAATTGTAAAAAATAATATAATATACATATTTATTTTAAAAATGTTTTTTACATGTGTTTGTTATCAGTTCAAATTATACCTTTATTCAGAACATATTGGTGAAACTTTCTATCTCTGTACCATTACTATAAAAACTATAATTTTAAGATATGAAAAAATGGCACAGGCTATGACGATATCATCCTGTGTCTACCGAATAAGAAAGTTCCCATTCTGTAATTTTTTTTTTATTTTCTGAACACTTTTCATTAGCACGTTTTTTAATATATCTGAAATTAGAATCGGAACTTTTTGTTTACACTTTTGTTTACATTTGAATTTGCTAAAGAAATCTCATAATTTTCTATAATAATATAAATATATTATAATTAGGTCTGCTCTAAAACTGACGTGGAAAGCGGTGACGAAAGACTCTTGGCCAATATACGTCAAAAACGCATCACATCATCAACAACGACATTGTTTCTATTTTTAATAGCCATGGGAGTAATGTGTATTGGTATCGTTGGCGGAATAGCAATCTATAAAGCATATGGACGTACACAAATGCGCAATTTGCGATTTCACGGATTTTGTGGAGTTCCCTATGATAGCAATACTATTGACAATAATGCAATGATCTACATGAACAGTAAATGGAAAGATGGAGCTATTGACGATGAAATGGTTTTAAGGTATTTTATATTACACGTCGTTTATACAAAATCAAATAATTATACATTTATTTATACCTAGACCATTTGCTAAGGAACTATATATGAACCAAGAGGATAATTTCTTTAAAGAAGAATTGGAATTAGACCTGAGTGACGAAGAGAGTTACTCGAAAGTTACCATACCAAGTTTCAGAGATGGTAGGGGAGGACGTTTTTTGCATGATTTTAAAGAAAATCAATCTGCTATTATTGATAACGAAGGTGGCCGTTGTTTTGTTATGCCATTGGATAGACAAACAGTCCTTCCTCCAAAATCTATGTATGATCTCGTTACACGAATGTGGACAGGATATTACAATATTGATACTGAAGTTGTTCGTAAGAATATGAGAGTTATAACTCCAGCCGTCACGGATATTTCTGAAATTGCATCCAGAATTGCAACAGAATGTAATAATATGTCTATCTATATGTTGGAGAAGTTTGTTAATGGAGGTATATTTTAATATTTAATGCACCAAAAATATATAAAATTACATTGTTTTTTTTTGTAGTTTTCAAGCGAAGTGCCGATTTGCCTGATAATGGAAAGTACGCAGAATTCAGTGGTCAAAATATTGTTGAACTTAACATTGTTAACATCAATGAAATTAATTAAATTACAGTAATAATATAGTGATTAGCAACATATCTTTATAAAATCCGTTTAAGTTTTAATTTAAAAATAATTTTTGTTATATCGTTTTGAGTCCAGTTATACCTTCGAGCATGTAATATTTAGACTTGTAGAGTGCAATTAATTATGTGTAGTCACAACTACAAGCATGATGTATTGATATGTCTACAATCTACATATATTGAATCATGAATTTGTTTAAATTTTATATTTTGCAAATATAATTTAAAAAAATGGTGATTTTTAATTTTATGTTAAAAAGAAAAGTTTAGTTTTCTATTTATATTGCAATAATTGTTTTACTAAAATTTTGAATATTATATAAGTATTTCGGTTAATTAAAGATTTTATGTTAATTATTTAAAAGTAAATATGTCCGGCTTGTTAAACAAATCTCAAAATTGGGCCATCTTAAACCAAAAAATAAAAAGTTTTACTATGACTACAATGTCCACTATGTACGTGCAAAAATAAAAAGGCGGTCAAATTATTAAATTTTTGTTTGTATGAGACTAATTTTTGAACCAGAAAATATTTAGAACAGAATAAATTATTTCAATATAAAATAACCGCATCAAAATTACATTTAATGATTATTTTCCTTCCTCTTAAAAGTGTATGACCAAACGCTTTAAAGATAAGGTGGTCACAAGAAAAAAATCCATCGGTGTCGTGATGAAATATAGGAATATAAATAAGTATATACATACCGCAGTGTGAATCTTTATTGTTTAAATTAATAGTTATAAATATACAGTTATCCCTTGAAAAAAATGGTTTTTAAGATGTTGGCTCAAAGACTGCACCAAAAAACAATGGTAATTTTGTTTTGTCGTGTCTAATTAAAATCAGAAAGGGTGTTTCAACTCTAAATATGACATCAGTTCCAGATCGCTGTAGAAAAGTTATGGTGGATGCACCACCTTCTGTTCCTTTTTCATTTATTGTAAGATCAACTTGGTGTATAATATCATTTATAAATAATCCAGGATTTTGAATATTCTGTAGCCGAAGGTGATCTAGAGTTTTGGCGCATTCTGATGCATTTTTAATAAATTCAATTTCTTGGTGATTTATGCTTATATTTTTATATGCGGTTTCTTGAATATCTGTTGATATTAACGAAAGGTCACTCTTAACATGGTCAAATATAGAGTCAATTCCCATTTTTTGCAGCATCTTCTTCATGTTTACCTGTTTAGTAATTTGCAATTTTGGAAATAGTAAGATAGTCGTAGTTAATTGCATTTTAGATATCAATTCTTCAATTTTGTCTGCATTTAATATTCTTTGAACCTCTCGCAGTTTTTTGCGATTTGAATTATTTGGCATAATCACATACATTGTACTCTGATTTTGTTTATATGGCATACCCAATATACGGCAATCATACTCCTTGGCGTCATAAAACGGAAAAAATCCACCATGAGCCATAGTATCCACAAGTATTTCACGACCGTCCAATCCATCAGGGTAAAATGGTTTTCTATTTAAATTTAATATAACATAACTTATAAAATAATTTAAATAATTTAATTACGGTCGAGTTGCTCCATCAAAGAAGGTTTTTTCCCACATTGCTGAGAAGTACAGAGCACTGACAAGTATAATTTTTGTATCAGTACTTAAAGTGTCTCCAATTATCTTAGGTATTTTACCTTCAGTCTTTTCATTTGTCCATCTAAAAAAAAAAAATGTAAAATAATGTTCAACAATTAATAAGTACAATTTTACTCATTAATATGTTTTGTAGCATATCCTGGATTACTATTGAAATCTAAATGTTTAATATTACTATAATATATACTGCACACTCCATCGATGTACTCTTTTCGAATAGAGTAACCTTTTTGTACAAACATTCCGTTTGCAACGGAAATTTTATGCTCAATTTCATTGGTATGTATCTGTGAAGGTGACATAGAATCCGATGTCAATGAAACGTGGGTAGTATTAAGTTTTGACAGTAATTTCGCCAATCCTGATTGAAACTTCCATGACGGTTGATCTAAATCGTATATATAATAATAATGTATTTATTAAAAAAAGCTTATTTTACCTGTATTATACTTGAGGATATTTCTCAAATCGTCATGAGTCTGGCCACTAGAACCCAAATTTAACATACTTAAAGCTGCATACATACTTAAAGGAGAGAAAACTGCGCATTTTTCAAGACTTTCTTCTAAAACGGTTGATTCAATTTCGCTTGCAAATTGTAATATGTTTAGAGATATCAAATTTAAATCAAGTTCGTCTCCATTTTCCGTATAAACTATATTACTTTGAATCTTAGGTAATTCAAATAAGGTTAATATTAGTATTAATAACATAACTTTGTCCATAACTCCTTCTAAAAAATAAAATATAAATATCAGGCATTGATTGTATTTGAGTTTACTTTA